>CM038792.1:5487712-5607507 GCA_021764765.1 Vicia sativa
TCTTCTCTTCCAGGCGGGTTGACTTGGTGATTTCCCTCCGCATGTTTCTTTGATGTCTCTCTTCTTTCTGAGACATGGGCGGAGTTGCTAGATCGAGCCATATCAAGTTGAACTTATATTGTTCTGAAACTTCACTAAATCATTGAATGTTTGGATACTTCGTCATCTAAACCCATGTACCATGATGCGGTGAGACTATCTTGGAAGTAATGGATTAATAGCTGGTGATCGTCGTTGTATGTGGACATTTCCAGGCATACATCGTGAGATGACTTTGGACAAGAGTTCCCTTGTACTTTTCAAAGTCAGGGACTTTGAATTTCGCGAGTATCCTTACGAGGAACTAAGCCGAGATCACAGGCGTTTTCCCAAACAGTTCTTTTCACGAATTGTTTTATCTCAAATTGCATTTGAGGGTTGTTCTGGGATTTCTCCATCAGGCCAGGAATTGTGTATGCTGGAATATGGTGAACTTATTCGTCTATGGTAGTGTGCACTCACAGGTGAGTTCGTCATGATTGGTTGAGAAGCAGGCGTTGTTACTTGTGGAAGTTACTCCACGTTGTGGAGTAAATGTAGATTTTCTTTCAAAATAGGTATTTCAAGCGTGGTTGTTTGTATTGAGGAAGTCGGTTAAGCGAATCGATGCAAAGTTGAAAGGCATGCCCATGGATAGCCTAAGCATCTTTGAAAGGTGAACTCACTGTGCGGTTAAATGAATGGAGTGAGTATCCTCAATCATTTTGGTTTTGTTTTCGATCTTTTGACTGACTTTGCTGTAATGCAATGAGTTGACAAAATGTGAGTCTCACTTCTTCTTGTAGTGTTGTTACCGTGCTCGAGAGTTCAACGTTCTCTTCAAATCCTTCCATTACTTTTCTTCTTTGATCTTGTATCGTATGTTCGAGTTAGGTACGTGGGTGATTAGAAACTCTAAGGCGACAACTTGGCGATCTTTCCTATCTTTCAAACTGTTCATAAGATCAGACTCTAGACAATAGACTTAAATGCAAAGTATGATGCATGATTATGATTGTAAAAGATTCCAAAGAATTTATGCTAAAGAGATATTTCGGCAAATATTTGGATGGAAAACACAATTTATTAATTATTGAAAGAAGATTACAACAATTTGTTTTTGAGCATTGCTCACACAAATGATAAAATAAATGATAAAATTACAAACTAAACTAAACTAATCGTCTTAAATCGGATGAAGATCAAAGGCTTGTCTGAGATTCAACTTAGTTTCCTTTCCATAGTGAGCTTCGATTCAGCTTTCTCGGTTTTTAGCATTAATGACTTTCTTCCACTTGTCGGGGCAGGATTGCTGGTTGTCATTTCCTCATTTCTCTCCTTTCTTTGGTATCTGGATTCGTTATCTTCGGCGAATCTTCTCATCTTCTCCATGAGCCATTCATCCACGGAAGTAAAGCGTTTTCATGATCTTTGACTTGCTTCTTGAGCTTCTCATTCTCAAGATTAGTTTAAGGAACTTGTTTTCAAGCCTCTTTTTCAAACCTCATTTTTGGCCAAAGCTTCTTGGTATTCTCCCATAGTTTGACGGGAAAAATTGTTAATTTGAGGCGGTTGAGAACATGGGTTCTTCATAAGCGTAAAGGCATTGAAATTCCTTTGCTCTTTTCTTTACCCGAAGTGTAGGTTTCCATGGCTACATTCTTTGCCTTTCTTTTTCTTTCTTTGGATGTGATGCCAAGCTAAGATCATTACGGCTCAATCCTTGGGAATCTTCTCCTTATGATAGAAATAACTCTCTCTTTGTAAAACCAGAAGTTCACGTATCAAGTTGACGTCTACTTGGAATGGGTTGTAGTTGATTCCTCCTTTCGTCATAGATGAAAGGTACGTTGGCAAATTCTCCACAGCTCTCAATGATTTTCATTGTATAGGTATACCAATGGATATCGTTGTTTGTAAGAGACATGAGTCTTGAGACCAATGCCACTCATCTTTGTTTCGCGGAAGATAGGAGATTGGGCAGGTGTGACAATCCATTTGAAAAAAGCAGGTACACAACACCGATAGTCTCCTTGATTCTATGATGAATAGAGTGGTGTCACCAATGAGTGGGAGCAGTTTCCAATCAAAGATCCTTATGGCGTTGATATCAATGAAATTTGGGACGTTGAAATAACACCAATCCATAGAGGAGTAAAGCTAAAATAGCTTCAAAGGTACCATACTACCAGCTTGAGGAATTTGAGAGCCTTCCATTAGGAACTTTGAAGTTAGTCCTAAGGTTTTCCTCTGGTAGTTAGGTTTTATCTATCTGATTTCTTTAAGTGAGTCATCGTTGCAATGGTGGTGACTGGAATGGCTTCTAACCATTGAAAGATAGCACTGTCGATCTTGAGATACCTAGGATATGCGTACTCTTTTCAAAGTAGGCATCAACTGATAATCAGGGAAAGTGAAACAGCGATAGACGGATCGTGGCGAGCGAAAGTTTTGAGAAGTCTTCATCAGCGTTAGTCGAATAGTTAAAAGAGTTCCATAGCGTTTCACGAAATCCGAGGATCTTCAAGGATGCTAACTCTTTCAACTTTCCTACATCAGGAATTCTAAAGCTGTATCTCTTGGTGAATCTTCCTCGACGTCCATCACTCTAACCTAAAATATTTTACAGAAAAATCTCTAAATTCTTTGGAAATGGGAAGAGAATGAAGTTTTTTGAATGAATGAATGCATGAATGGCCAGCGCAAACATGGTTAGTAGTTATACACACGGTCAAGCGTTAAAGTCACGAGCATGAAGATAACGATAAGAATCAAGCGGTTAAGTTCTAAGGGCTTATTCATACGTGAAGCGGGTTCTACAATGTCTGAGCTCAACTCCTCTTTGAAATATTATCGGATTTATTGAATACTCGATGGTCGATAATATTTTCAAGAGAAACTACTTTGATTGTAGTCTCGCATGACAATTACTCTAAACACACCGAATAATCTCCACTACATCCTAAATGGGATGGGTTATGTGTTCTCTGACCAACTCGACCCATATTCCGAAAGCAAAATGTCTTGCAAATACTTGCTAAACACAAATACCCCAGAACAACCTCCACGAGAGGATATTAACTTTGTAAGTACTGAAACTTCTCACGATTAATACCCACCTAGAATCTTAAAATGTTTCTTAAATCCGGGTTATGTTCTTTCCATCGGATAAATCGCGAAAAACACACAATAAAGAAAAACGGATAGATGCATAATATGAAAGCTTAACCTTTGTTTCTTTTGAAAACAAAAAAAGCTTGATGCTCTTGGTGAAGTCATTTTTTGAAAATCAAAGTTTCGGTACTCCCCGGCGAGTCGCCATTTTACGTTAAAGGTGTCGTGCTAGAGATTGAATGAATTGATTCTACGGCTCAGCGATTTACTCTTGATTTGTTTATAAAGATGCATGAGCATCAAGCTTTATTACAACACAAGAAAGATGATTTAATTTATGAAAAAGGAAAATTTATTAATACCCTCAATTGATTTTGATATGCGTAACGACTAAGCATGAACTAGGCATAGCATTAGGAGATCCCAGTAAGGGGTTTGTTATATAAAGGGAATAGATGGAGCACCCTAAATATATATGGTTATCCATAGCTTTATATATGAATATGTTTATTATATTTATGTGTTTTAATTGTTATTTCTATGATTGGGAAAGTTTCTCCTTTGGTTTTAAAAATTAGATTATGTGGGATCTAGTGTTTGTTATTATTGTCATAAAGATATTTGGATCTGCATACATATCCCTAGTGGAATCGAGCATTTGTGGCTGGATCTCACGGGATCTATGGTTTGTTTGGTCTGAGGAAAAGAAATTTGCTAAACGAGGATGAGACCTTGTGCCTACGTATTCTCAAAGGATGTTGAGAAAGTCGAGCAATCGTAGTTCCCATATCTTTGGAAAACAGCGGGAGGTTAGTAAAGAGCAGACAAATGTCATCTTAATGAAAATGTATCTAATCTATTTCATCACATACATTTTGAGAAGTTTGTTGATAAAAATCTTTCATCGTAAATTCTGGTGTTTTGCTTGAGTGTGCGTTACCACTTACATGTTTAAGAAAGATGTTTGAAAAAGATTGAATCTTTTTATAAGCATTTGGGTGTTTTGCTTGAGTGTACAAGCGTTACCACTTACAATTAAGAGATGTTTTGTTTGAAAAGAGTTTTGAAAAAGTTTTATTGTATATGTGATGATAGATGAGATACTTCTTCCATAGAGATGATAGATGTCTAAATCTGAGGAGAAATTGATTGGATTAAGGATGCTTTTAAAATATGGGTCCTTGTATTGTAAGCCGAGGAGGCATTCCGAGGGTCATCGAGGGTCCTTGTAAAGCTCAGAGAGGAAGCTAGGGTATGGCTGGCTTTGGCTTTAAAGGGATTTCATAAAACCATCCTTTTGGAATTAAGAGCAATTTCAGGAAATTATACTCTAGGGTTTATCCTAACGGGTGATTCTTTGTATTGGAAGCCCATGGAGGCTGTTGAGATTTTATAGTCTCTTTCATTGTATGATGCCCAAGGAAGGCTAAACTCAATAAGGAGTTCTTTTGAGCGAAGCCAAGAGGAGGCGACTCAGAAGTGTTGTCTTATATGAAGCCTAGCGGAGGCTAAACTCAGATGAATGAGTTATTGCAACCAAGGAGGAGGCTAACTCTGTGGGGAGAGTTATCTTGTATAAAGCCAAGAGGAGAGCTATAGTAAGAACCTATTGGTTAGACTATTTGTTTATGTTATAACTGATTGTATAAACAAGTGTGTGTGATATGTATTCACGAGGTTTATGAAGGAAATATAAACAATGCATGATGTTTATTTAAAGTTTATGAAAATATAACAAGTGTATGTGGCGACATTTAAAATAGTAACTTGATTATTTACAAGTTTGAATTGTGTACAAGGAAGTAAATATGTACGAGCAGTATTTATGTGCGAGAGGATGTGGATGTACATAAGAGGTTGGACTTACACATAGGGTGGCCCATTGGTTTAAAAGCGGTTTCACAGAATAATGTCCTAATACCAATGGTATTGGTGTATATCTGAATGAAAGCGAAATGAGCGATCTAATTTATCTGTGAAAAGTATCTGTATTATTCTGGACAAAGATTTGTATGAATATAAAAAAATTTGATATGTACAAGGTATGTATACATAAAGAATTTGGTTTATATATACCTGATGAAGTAAAAACAAACGATCAATTTGTGTGCAAAAGTATAAAAGTATCTGTATTATATACAGATAAAAATTTATATATCTAGAAGATAGTTTGATATGTACAAAGAAATAATTATGTACATAAAGAATGTTTTTTGTTTGGGACTTACAGTGAGGAGGCCCATGATCGATTAAGAAAATTCGAGAAAGCAATTCGGTTTATCGTTTTAATCGGATCGATCATGGTAAAAGATAAGTTTGATGAAAAGTTTTGAAAATGATTTTGAAAGTGTTTTGATATTGAGGTTTATTTATGAGAAGTTTTGAAAAGAATCGGAAGTCGAAAGTTTGAAAAATTCACCTTTAAAGGTGGTTTTGAAAAGTGTCGAAAGTGTCGTTTTCGGCTCGATTAAAACATAAATCAGATGAAAGTTTTTCTGAAAATTTTTTATAAAATAGATACATTTATTGACAAGTGTACAAAAATCACCTCAAAATGAGGAGTTTTGATTGGTTAAAAAAAATCAAAGTTTGTGAAAATGAAGAAAATATGAAAGTTTTGAAAAATGGTCCATAGGAGGTTTGAACCCGGGACACATTGGGGTAACTACGTGTGGAGAGAGGACTACTGACAAGTAGCAACCTTGGACAAAGCCTTTTGTGTATTTGGATCAAAACACGTGTTAATATAATATTGGAAAATTTAAATTTGAAAAATCTAAAACAGCATGATATTCTTTATCTTCATCAATTTCAGATTTAACTTGCTTGTTCTCAATGATTTTGGAAGTTGTATAAGTTGCGAAATTTAACAGGAATTCGAATGCATTTATTTTTGGTCTAACACGTTGAATTTAGGCGTGAAGAACCTAGAAATAAAATCTAATTGAAATGATGTATGGTTGATGATTTTCAAATTGTTTGAGGGTTAAGGATCGATAAGTCTGAGAAAACAAATGGCCAAGAGTTTTCATTTAAATGCAAGGAATCATGAGATTGAAGTTTGAGTTCTCACCTTCAAGCTGAGATCGAAGATGAGTGGAGTGTTTCGGTCTTTGTTTGATGATTGTTTGAGCTAGCGGATGTTGGGAAGTATAATCACTACTTGCCTCGAATCACCACTGAACTCTCCAGCCAAGTCCACCGCGATCTAAAATGGAAGCTCGATTTCTGGAAAGCTGTTACTGATTAGTTAATTGATCTGCATCATATCATGATGTTATGGATGATGTTTGGATGCTTAGAACACAATTATTGACACAGCCATGAATTGAATCTTAAAGCGCGTTTGTACAAGTTTGAAAATGGAAAAATGCAATTCTGATTTTCAGCTGGTTTTAGATTGATTTTAACTTCAAACAATTACATGTGATACTAAATATATTAAGACACCAAATAACAAAGTTTCTTCTAATTTTCAAAATGCAAGATTTCTGATTTGACATAAGTTACTTGATTTTCAAGAAAGTTTAGAAAGCATGTCTTGCATTGCTTTGGTGTACATTCAAATGGCCAACATGACCTCTATTTATAGGTCAAAAGTTCTGAAAAAATTAGGCACAAGTACATGGCATTTGTAATTCAAAGTTGCCTTAAAGGGCAAGAAAGACATTTAAAAGGAAAAGAACCTTCCTTTTTAACCATGTGATTTTTCCAACAGTCTAATCCTACAATTATTACCTCTAGCTGATATTTATCAGCCCTAATCTCAATTTTGCAAGGTGGCATTGCTTCTAGATGAAGAAATCAAAAATGACCTATAATTTGAAGTTTTGAACTTTGAAAATCATGTTTATGGAGCCTTATGTTTCAATTTCAAAAGTATAGCTAGACTCCATGGATTTGAGAGTTCTTGGACATTTTGGAAAGCTTGTTTCAAGAGCTACAACTTTCATGTTTGAGTTTTCCAAATCTAAGTGGAACTATGTGAAAAAATGCCATGAAGTTTGGAAAAATAGAAATTTCAACACTTAGAATTTTTCTAAGTGTTGGAAATTTTGACTTTTGTTGACTTTTCCAAATTCTTTGATTTTTATGATCAAGATGGATCATTTGAAGTATTTTGATGATGGAAAAGTTTTGTTTTGAAAAATTTGACCAAAAGTCAAAGTTTGACTTTTAATAGGATGAATTTTCATCGGATGATTCAAAATTGGTGATGAATCCTGTGAACACATGATGTTTTGAATTGATGGAGTCAAGATGTTATCTAAGATATAATGACCAATCTCTACAAAAAGAATTCATTGCTCAAAAATCGAGAATACTCATGCTCGACCAAAACCTAATTGGTCGATCCTTGATTGATCAATGAGAAAATTGAATATCGAGGATCGGAGGTTGATGATTTGATCAAGATAGATCAAATGAGGTGAGTAAAACTCAAACCCTAGTTGGTTGCCTCTTGATAGGATGAAAATTTGATGAAACCCTAATTTTGACACATTAATACACAATTAATCTTTACGGGCATTAGTGATGCAATGATGCAAATGTAAGGTATATTAGGTCAAAAATGGGGTATAAACAATATATATATAAACTTTATGAATAATAGCCATAATGCATAAAGATCTTTGTAAAGCACATAGAACCCGAAATAGTATATCCTTTGGTGGAGCTTACGGTAGCATGTGGTGAGTTCTTTGATACAACCGTTTGGTGATGCAAAAGTTTAAATTGAATAGACCAATTTTATTTCAATACCTAACAAATATTAATACCATTACTAATTCGGTCAATGCGCCTATCTTTGTCTTTCACCTTTGTTCTTAAATTTAATTTTCCAATGAAGTAAATATATGACAAAATATGAACTTTTATGAAAATAAATTTTATTATTAAATATTTTGTAGAAATTAAGGTTACTTTTTAATGAAAAAATTAGTTACTTACCCAAAGCGACCATGATAAAGGTTATAGCTATAAGGTTATTAATGATAAATGTTAGTGAAGTTAAAGCCAAAGCTTCTAAGCAGAAGTTTTAATTTAATGATCCTCTACATGTAAAAATTAAAATCCTAGTCACTTTATATTAAAAAATAATTCTAAAAGAAACTCAAAAATAAAAATAAATAGCATATCTAACACCAACACTAATAAATCAGCACAAATAATAATTTAAAAAAATAATAAATTTTTGTGATTATACATGTTGCTGTCACTGTTCAACATATACCGACTTTATTTAAATGTGTTAGTGCTACATAGTTTCTTTCAAGTGTTATTTATTCATCTTTTACAATTTTGATAAGTATAAGTATCACAATATTAATTATGATCGCGATACTAATTACAATCGTTCTGGTGTGAATTAATAATAATTTAAAATAGGTGTCAATATTGATATTTGTTATTTTTCGCGGTTGCCCACAAACCTTTTTTAAAACCAGGCTTATGAGTAACAAAATTAAATGCAATTTAAATAAATGTATCATAAGAATGAAAAGGGTTCTATAAATCTATTGGGACAAACTGCACAAAAGTTGCATGGGATAAGCTACACAAAACTTGCAGCATGAAAAGAAGCAAAATCGCAGTCTCTTTTTTGGCAATATGCTTTATTAATGCAACTCTAGAAAACACTCGTAAACATAGCAACTAGAAAAACAAATGAATGGTCGAAAACCAGTCACACATACTTTATATACGTGGACAGCACATGTAGCCATTTTCACAACAACTACACAATCAAACTACACATCTGTTTCTCTTCAAAACAAAACCAAAACAAAAAAATCATTCAAACGTTAATGATGGTGTTAGCTAGAACATTACATACCCAAACAAACCACACAGAAATGACTGAAACAGTATCTTCCATGTCATCTTTGTCCTCTTCTTCCTGCACCAAACAGTTAGGGCTTCACTCTTATTGTTTTCATTTTACTATCTTCTCCACTTTCTTAAACTATATGCAAGAATATGATCTAAAATATATTTAACCCTAGAGAATCTAAAATATATCCAATAGTGAAATTTTTTGGCAGTGTCTGTTTGGTTTGGTTTGCCACGTCATCACATATATGGGTAACTTACACATTTTAACCTCCCTTTTCACACGTGCGAATTTGGTTTTGGTAGATCTAAATAACAAAATTCATTATAAAATCTACCATACATTATAGCAGAGGAATATTTTGGATAGAACTCTAGTTTCGACAGGGTTAGTTTTATGGATTAGTTGGGATGTGTATATTGTTAATTTGTATAATTTTTGTTCGGTCGAACTAAGTAGTATATGTGTTAGTCGAATTGATTTTGTGTGTTAGTCGAATTCTGTGTATCAAGTGTTAGTATATGGTAATCGAATCTGACATGTCTGATGTCGAAAGTCCTTAGGCCTTGATTGTTTAGGTCTTAGCTTAGTTTCTATTTTTTAGGTCTGGGCAATGTTTGCTTATATAAAGGGCTCTCTCTTTGTAATAAAGGCATCAAGTTTCAATAACAGATTTTAACAATTTCAGTTACAACAATTTTCTCTCTCTTTCTTCTTCCCATTCTTCTTCCCTCTCTCAAAAATCTTTCTTGAAAACCCTTTGTTCCAACAAATTAGTATCAAGGAGCTACATTGCGAGAGAGATTCAATGGCAAGCAGACGTCTTTACGATTCAACAAATCTACCAGTTTTCAAGGGTGAAAACTATCAGCGGTAGGTTACACAGATGAAAGTTATCTTGATTTCAATATATTGTTGAAATCTTGAATGATGGATATCGAGCTGAAGTAAGCATAGCGAATGCCAGAACACACAAAAATTAGAGAAAGATTGTAAAGCGATATTTTGATTCATCGAGTGTGGACTCTGATGTATTTGAGAAGATAAGCGAAGAAAAATTAGCAAAAATGTGTAGGACAAGTTAAGAACTTTTATGGCAGAGAAATTGAAGAAAGGTGAAGTTGCGTTAAAAAAAACAATATAAGATGATTCAGATGAAAGATGATGAATCAATCTACGCATACTTCTCGAAAGTTGTGGCTGACAAACCAAATGAAAGCATGTGGAGAAACGATCACAATTTCTGAAAAGAAAAGGTATTGAGATCTACAGCAAATTTGACTATATTGTAGTGACAATTGAAGAGAACTACTATCGAGATGAAGTTAGAAGAACTTCAAGCTTCAAACTCATGAAAGGCGAGATTGAACGAAGAAACTCAGAAATAGAAAGGTGGCTGAACAAGCATTCAATCAAATTCAACAAGAAAGTGAGAAGTCAAGAAGAATCACGAGATGAGAAGTTAAAAATAATCTGATTCAGCAAAAAGGTATAACAAAGTACTACAGGAGGAAAGTCGACACGAAAAGGTGTAATGTTACAATTGTCAAGGTTTTGGTCCTACTTGAAAACGAAGAAAACAACAAGAAAAGAAAGGATGAACCCCAATATCTTGCGAAAATAGTAACTCGAATGAGGTCGATGATAGTAAACACTAGTCGAACAACGAAAAAACCAACATATAGTATCTAGATTAGGATGTAGCAACCATATGGCCGTAAAGATTCACCAAGTTAGAAGTGATGATAATGGTGATAAATTTTGTTGAAAGACACATAATTACAAACAAACATCTCGATTGTAAAGGATGATGGAAAAACTACTATCATTTGGGTATTGTATGTACCCTACATGACAAGTAATTTGATAAAGGTCAATTACTTGGAAAAATTCAAAATAAACTTAATCAAACGTATAACTAATCATGGCACCATTGGAAAACAACGTTCCGTTCAACTCAACACATTAGATAATAAGTGTCTTATTTAAGAAGACATGACGGTTATAGCCCAATACAACATCTAAACTTGAGTCTATGCTTTCCAATCGAAAGGATGGTGTTTGGTTTACCTTATGAAAAAACCAAAAAGTATGAAAATGTTGTAAAGCTAAGTAGGCAAAAGCATTCAAACATTACACCAATAAAATCCAAGCACAAGTTGGAACTAGTTCACTCTAGCGATGTGGACCATTTGAAGTGAAGTCAAATGAAGGCAACACGTTTTGCTTACTTTGTTGATGAATTCACCATATATATATATATATATATATATATATATATATATATATATATATATATATATATATATATATATATATATATAGTTATATCATTGAAAGGAAAAGTGAGGTATTCATACAGTTCACGAAATTCAAGGTGCATGCTAAAAACAAAGTGGTGAAAGTTGAAGCGATGGTGGTGGTGAATATCATCCATTTGAATTTTCGATTTTGCAAGGAAGGTATAGAGCATGAGATCATTGCACCCATACACCTCGGCATAATGGCATAGCTGAAGGTAAAAAACATCTTGAACATGACTAGAAGCATGTTGAAAGCTAAAGACTAAAGATTTTGGGATAAGCGACTTCAGCCATTCAAGCAGTGTTCAACAAAAAATAGTAGAAGAACACCTTATGAGGCTTGGACAGGATCGAAACCATGTGTGAGTCATCTTAGAGTTTTTGGATCAATGTGCTTCGGGCATGTACTTGAACAACTGAGAAGAAAACTGGATGATCAAAATGAAGTAATGGTTCTCATAGGTTATCATTCGAATGGTGCATACAAGTTGTATTCACCAATCAAAGATTAACTAGTAATCAGCAGAGATATTTGTGTCAAAGAAAGCAATGGTTGGGACTGGAGTCAAAGTTCAACACAAGAATTAGGCACAATTATAACTCTGTTCAAAGAAGATCGACAAGATGAGCCCTCAACTAGTCGAAGTGAACAAGGCAACGCTTCAACTAGTCGAAATGAAGAACCTCTGATAACACATAAATGTATCGTATATTTAGCTAAATTTACTTAAGTTATTTCCCATTTTTTATCTTAATTTAATTACTTTGAATTGCTATTACGCTGATATTTGTTTATTTTGCAGATATTTAATTAAATGAAGAATTAGTGAGAAAAGAAGAAAAAGGGGTGTAAAAAGAACCAAAAGAAGAAGACAAATCGTGGCCCAATTACAACCATCCCCCATTTTAAGGGCGTCGCCTCAAGCTAAGGTGGCCCAAACCAATACTCATTGAGGCAGCGTCTCAAAGACTTTTTCTTATTTTGTCATGTCGTCTCCACATTTTACCTTTATTTTCACCCCCGACTCAAACAGAAAAAAAGGGCAACCCCACTCTCTCCATGATTTTCCCATCTTCCCACTTTTACACTTCTTTCTCCACTTTCTCCATTATCTCCACCACTTTTCTCATGATAACTTCCAAAATTTCTCACTATATAAACTAGTTAGCATTCATTTTAGAAGTATCCAAGTTTGTGCGCGGAAGCACTGTTCATAGTTTTAGGCATAAATCATATTTGTAAAAGTGGTAGTTTCTCACATCGGGGAACTACCACACCATTAGTTTTAGGCCTACAATCTATGTACTCTTGGATCACAATCTTGCCATCGTAATAGAAGTTTATTTCAAGTTCTTCATTTCTCGCATTTACAGGTTCTTTATTGTATTGCTTATATTATTATTATTATTATTATTATTATTATTATTATTATTATTATTATTATTATTATCATTTATTTCTGTTAACTTAATTATCATGTTGCTCTTAATTTCAATCTTCATGTTTAGTTTGTTTATGCTAAATTCTATGTCTGACTAAATCGTTTAGATATCGGTATGTAAATTAATAGAACTAAAGGGACTCGAAACAAACTTGCTTAATATTATTTTGTAAAAGAAAAATTATTTTTTATGGTTTTAGTATCCAAATGAATTTATTAAAAAGTTTAGAAATCAACAGAGCGAAAGTTTGATATTAAATAAACTAGACTAAGGTTAGAAACCAACTAAGCGAGAGTTTGAGGTTTTTTTCTCCGAATAATTGATACTGGGCATTGATTTTAAAGACAGCGGAAGCGTTTTAAAACCGATTAAATTATATTTGTTTTCAAAAAGTGTTTTTTAAAATTCGACGGGACAACAGAAGCGTACGTTAGAGTTTAATAGCATAACCTGAATCAATAGAACATAAGTTTGTGATAAGGCTTTTAAATGAATATTATCTACTGAAAAAGAAATTTCCATTATTTAGAAAATTGGCCAATGAACCTTCAGATCACCTAGGTTAGACGAATTACATACCGATATCCGCCTTATTAATATTTCACTTAGATTTAAGTTTTAATTCTCTTAGTTTCCCCTAAATCAATTAATCATTAGCCTTAGCTTTACACAGTAGCATTAGATAACGATAAGTTTGATTTTTGGTCTCTGTGGGTTCGATATCTTTTAAAACTATGCGATACGACTGTGCACTTGCAATCACAAATCTTATAGACTCTTAAAGTCGCGATCAACCTCCTGAACAAAATGAAAGGAGGTCGACAAGAATAAGAACTGAATCAACAAGGCTAGCTGGGTATGAAAGATTTCCAGATTAAGCAATTGATGTTGATGGTGATCTAGTTGAAGAAGCTATGATGATGGCTGAAGCAGAACCAATCGATTTGAATGAAGCCATGAGTATTTCAAATTGGTGTGAAGCCATGAAAGAAGAACTTAGAGCCATAGAGAAGAATAAGACCTGGGAGCTTGTCGAAAGGACGAATAAGAAGCCAATAGATGTAAAATGGATATACAAGGTGAAACAAAGACCAAATGGAGACATTGCAAAGTATAAAGCAAGGCTGGTGGCTAGTGGCTTTCTACAAAAGCCTGGAATAGACTTCGACGAAGTATATACTCCAGTTGCAAGACTAGAAACAATTTGAATTATTGTGTCGACTGCAGCATATAGGGGATGGAAGATGCACCAGCTAAATGTAAAGTCAACATTCCTGAATGGTCCATTGGAAGAAGAAGTCTATGTTACTCAACCACTAGGATTCAATGTCAAAGGACAGGAATCAAAGGTATACAGATTGAGGAAGGCTCTCTATGGTTTAAAGCAAGCTCCTCAAGCTTGGAATAAAAGACTATATAGCCTCCTGATCGAATTAGGTTTCACAAAGTGTGTATCTGAACATGGAGTGTATGTAAATGATGTCAACAGTGTCAGTCGAATCATTTTATGCATCTATGTAGATGACTTACTCATTAATGGAGCCAAAAGCTGAGATAATGAAGGTCAAGTCGAAGCTAATGCAAGAATTCGAAATGTCCGACTTAGGGAATCTCTCGTATTTCACAGGGATGGAATTCAAAAATACTGAAGAAGTAGTACTTTTGCATCAGACTAAGTATGCTCAAGATATTCTGAAGAGATTCAATATGAGAAACTTTAATGAAGCTTTCACTCCATTAGAAATTGGAGCAAAGCTAAAGAAGGAATCGAATGATGAGTTTGTAAATTCGACATTATGCAAACAAACCATTAGATCCTTGAGATATCTTTGCAATACAAGACCAAATATCTATCAAAGTGTAGGACTATTGAGCAGATTTACGGAGAAACCTCTAGAATGTCATTTCATCGCAGTTAAGAGGATGCTGAGATACATCAAGGGAACTATCAACCATGGCGTGTTATTGCCTACGAAGTCGAAGGACAACACAAGTGTCGAAGTTCATGGATACACTGATTCAGATTTCAGTGGAAATCAAGACGAAAAGAAAAGAACTGCTGGCTACATTTTCATGATCGAAGGTGCTCCAATCTCTTGGAGTTCGAAGAAACAAAGCATTGTGGCTTTGTCATCTTACGAAGCAGAATATGTAGCTGCATCATATGTTGCATGCCAAGAAACATAGATCAAAATGTTACTTGAATAACTTAAGATAATGGAACCTAAGACTATAATGCTATTTGTCAATAACAAATCAGCAATTAACCTGGAAAATCATCATGTGTGTCACGGTCGAAGTAAACTCATTAAAAGAAGGTATCATTTTTTGAGAGATCAAGTCAACAAAGGGAAAGTCGAAATAAAGAACTGCTAGACTGAAGTTCAACTAGCTAACATATTCACCAAACCTATGAAGAAAATTAGATTGGAAGAGTTAAACAGAAGCATCGGGATGAGAAGTCTCGAGAACATGAATTAGGGGGTGTGTTAGTTTGTATAATTCTTGTTCAGTCGAACTAGCTAGTATATATACTAGTCAAACTGACTTTGTGCGCTAGTCGAATTTACTATGTATCGAAGTGTTAGGTTGTATTCGATGTAACCGAATACAACATGTGTTGCAGTGTTGAAAGTCCTTGTGCCTTGATTGTTTGGGCCTTAGCTTAGTTTCTATTTTTTGGATCTAGGCAATGTTTGCTTTTATAAAGGGCTCTCTCTTTGTAATAAAGGCATCAAGTTTCAATAATAGATTTTAACAATTTCAATTACAACAATTTTCTCTCTCTTTTTTCTTCCCTCTCAAAACAATCTTTCTTGAAAACCCTTTGTTCCAACATATATGTTGTAGTCGAAGTCTATTTTAGTATGTAGTGGTCGAAGTTGTTTATGTATTTTATTATGCAGTAGCTATGCATGTCAAGTATGAGTGTTATCATCATACATGACATACATATGTTAGTAGTTTATAAATAGGTTGATCTATCATGTTGTTGAGAGAAGTTGGTTTTTATTCTGATTTGCTTGTAATTAATCATCAACTCTTAATGAGAAATTGAAAGAATAATTGTTATAAACAACTATATTTTCTTCTCTCTTCTCCCTTTCTTCGTGAATTGAACGGTTTAATGTGTTTGCTCAAGAAACTCTCTCTTTCTCGTAATATTTCTTCGTTCTAGATGATGATTATCACAACAAACTAATGTGGTGAGCGTGAATCAAGATTCCATCAACGAAGTATGAGATTGAGAAATTCATCGTAGTAAACAACTTCTTATTTTGGCTCTTGATGATGCAAGCCCTTATTGTTCAGGAGGATTTGTTAGAAGCGTTGAAAGGATCGGAAAACATGGATGTTTCCCTAATGGAGAAGGAGAATACGACAATGATTATGAAAGTTTACAGTGCCATCAAATTAAGCATTGGTGATAAGGTGAAAGCGGTCTTTTCTGATTCCTTAGAGAAACAGGTAAGTTGTGGACAACAATTTTCTCTTAAAACTCCTCTAACTTAAACATAGAATATTTCACCAATTCATGAATGTTGCTAAAGATATATTTATTCCATCGCTTGACACTTGCTTCGTGGATTTGAAGTTTTAATTCTCTATTTTTGTGATTGATATTATGTTTGGTAAAACTAACTTAAACAGAAACATGTTGAAATAAGATGTTTTATCAACTAGAGAAACATGTCAAACAATATGTCCTATGCATAATCATTCAACATCGTGACTGTATTCAGCTGGAGTTGGATTAGTTTAGTTTATTCTGATGCGAATATTACGGTAATATTATGTTATCCTATGTGGCGTTCAGTTTAAGGAATAAGATATTCAAGCTTAATTAAATGAGTATTCTTAGTTTCTAATTATGGAGAGTTTTTCAGGAAAATAATTATTGAAGTACTATAATTAAGGAGATATATCTGTAGCATTATTGGCAACATCCACCTACGTTTTTAAAGCCCAGTCCAGTCCAAAAGATTGCTTTAAATAAAATGCTATAAACCTATTTTACGCGTGGAACGTCTTCTGTGTTTAGTGTGTTTGTTTAGGATTTGTGAAGTCTTATGAATTATGAGCCTCCATATCACCTTGATATAAGAGTATGACTGTTTCTATTGAGTTGTAATGTTTGTCTTCATTCATAAATTTTTAAGCATTGAATGATATTTTGTCATTGAAATGTGTGTTCCGAAACTTTTTTTGAATTGAGTTATTTTGATTGTTTCTGACTGAGAAATATTTGAGAAAGGTCTTATACCTAGGTGAGTCTTAGGTAGAATTTAAACATAGATAGTGATTAAGTGATAAGTTGTAAAAGGGAAGTTTTAGCTTTGAATTGATATTATTTAGTTGACTTCATCTCTGACTTGGTAACCCTCAGACGTATGTGGGTTGCATCGAACTGGGTTAACAATTTTGTGTGTTCTTTTACTTTCAGTACTGTTACAATTGTGTTTTATACTATTCATTGTGTTTCATCAGATATCAGTGTCTCGACATCTTTTAGGACATCTGATATCTGTATACCAGAATTTCAAAAGTTTTTTGCTCAATACATACACTGGATAGCCAACAACATAGTTTGCCCAAGAATGTGCAATATAATCTCTGTAATTATCGTGTAAGGTCGACATTTCTAGGAATCTTAACTGAGATATAAGTCTAATTTGAGATAATAAAGTTTTTACTAAAATTGGATGATGACCAGATCTCTATCAAGGAAACATTGTGACTTCCATAGATTGTTCGGAATCAAACCAAGAATTATGGAAAAGGGTTATATCAAGTTTTCTTTCCACTGAGGCACTACCATTTCTACCATTATACAAAATAAATGAGGGACCATTAACAGATAATTCGATCAAATTATTTTTATCAATCCAACTTTTAAAATCTGCCACGGGAACACTCATAGGGCTATTACTGCATTTATGCCCTTAGGCTCTAATGATAGAACTGTAATCGCCAACTAAGCACCACATGTTAGTATTGGATAATGCAACAGAAAGGTCACACCAAATCATCCTTCTTCTAACATAATAATTCAAGACATATCTTGCAGCAAAGCAAACCAATGTATTGTCGATGATAAGATTAAATGAAACAAATTGATATGTGACTGTTATCATTTGGGGGTTTAAAGACTTTTTACAAATGCACCAGAGGTTAGGTGTCAAAAGCCCTATTATTGACAACAAAAAGCTTCAGATCTATTCTATCCTAAAAGGATAAATGGAAGCTCTTTTGATCCATCCAAAGCTCGGCTAACACACAAATATGAAGTTTGGAATTTTTGAGAATTTTTCTAAGCACCAATTTGGAAGGGGGATTGGTAAGTCCCATAATATTCCAAAAAAGACACTTCATAATGAAAGCTTATGTGAACCAACTTTAGATCTGGTTAAATAAGCTTCATTTGATTTTTCTTTCTTTCTTTTTCTCTTAACCTTAGGCATAACTAGTTGGTATTGCCCAACATCATCTTATGAAATCTCTTCTTCTATAGATTCTTCTTTATCTTCGACCATGTTTGCTCGCAAATGCTTGATATCCTTTGTAACACCAGTAGCATCCTGAATGTTTATTAATTTATTCGCATCCACAAACTATGAGGCTTCAGAGCTTGAGTCTTCATCAACCCCTCCCATTTTGAAACTATACATATATGAATCTTTATCAGAAAGAACCACTTATGAAATAATGATGGATTTGTCATTATTCTTATCTGAGGTGTCTTTGTTAACACCGCTAGTTTATCCCCTTAGAGGTTGGTTTTGATTATGGTTCTCCATTCCAACAGGTTCCTCGTTAGTGTTTTCTTGTATTTATTGTATGGTCAATTTTTTTGCCAATCTCATTATCCTTCTTTTGGGATTTTCTTCTACAATTAGCATATGAATGCCCTATCGCTTTACAGAAATCACACAGACCCGAAGTTTTCTTATATTTGATATCCACGAAGAAGGTGTACCCTACTCTATCAACAAGAATTTCATCTCTCAATTCCTTGAACAATTCAATATCCACTACTATCCAAACATAATGTCCAAAAGCTTTATCCATGGGAGCCCTATTAGAGGTTGAATTGATGCAAATGGGGTCCCTAGACTATCAGCGATGGCAAAAATAATTTTAGGGCGCAAGTACTCTTGCGAAAGACCATAAATTCTTACCCATACTTGGGCGGATGTTTGCTTAATATTATTTGGTATAAAATCTCTCGTCCAAGGAAACAACTTCAAAACACAGGGGTTTAGATTCCATGAGGGCTTGGATCTAACACGCCAACATCCTCTAGGTTAGCGATAAAATTTTGCAACATATGAATAATAAAAATAATAAAAAAATATGTTTTAATGTTATAAAAATATGTAGGAGTGTCATATTTTAAAAATATATATAAGACATAATGAATTTAATTAAAATTTATCAACAATATAAAGATATTTCACTGTCAATTATTCACAACCGTTGAATAGTTATAAATTTAAGTTTTATTTTAATTTTTTTAAAACCATCGAATGAATATAATGCATGACAATATAAATTTTTTTACACTTGACCAGGCATAACAATTAAATAGTGGTTAAATTGTTTCACTATATTAAATTAGTCCATGTGTTTTTCCCCAAATAATTAATTCAAGTCCCATCATGCAAATATCAATATATGTCTTCTAACAAACATATATAAGTTTTCTTTATACCGTGAATAAATCACGACCATTAATTTATTTAAAAAATATGATTTTAATTTTAATTTCTTTTAAAGTATTATATGTTGATGTTGATGGTTACGATACATTGTAGGTGTAAAAAAAATTATAATAAAAATGCATAGTAAAATTCTTTACAAAAATGGACAAAAAAATCATATACACCTGTTTATTATTAGCAAAACAAATTATATCATCATTAACAAACACAAGATACATAATTCTATGAAGTTAACTAAATTTTTAATAAACTATTTTTAACATAATCAATTAAAAAACACTCTATGTTCTTTTGAAGTGTTTCCACTTTTTTCTTAGTTTTGTCCCTCAAACTTTTTGTTATGATCCATAGAAGTGTGAAAACTAAATACTAGGCATTACGTGAAATTTCTTCCACACTTCCTCCTTCTTTTTCTTGATTTTGTACATGTTCATCTTTTTGTGAATCTTCATTATCATTAATAACATGTAAATTATTACTATGACTATTGTTGCTATTATGGTTGCTTTTATCTTTTTCTACTACAATTGTATCAAGTTCATGTGTGCTTTGTGATGGTGCTAATTGATTCTTTTTCTTCATCTCTTTACTTTTACCCCATACAACAGCATATAAGCCACATACAATCAACAATGCTCCAATAATGCTGAAAAAAAAGAAGACATATTTAGTTTACACTTTGAAAAACAAATACATACAATATTTATAAAATTTTGTTTAAATACAAAACATTTGTGTATGTTAAGAATGTGTGGTTTCACCTATTTTAACTATAAAAAAAATTAATATTTAACGTGAGAATTACTCCTACTTATAAACACAAGTTTAAATTAATTATTGTTTGATTTAAAATATTTAACATACTCAATAAATTGTGGATGGTTTCATAGCAGAAATATGATAACAAATAACCTATATAAAATTTTATATCAGACTTTGATATTATATTAAAAAATATAATATTTAATCTAATTTAATCCGAAAATTTAACAGTGTTAATATTTTACATAATAATTATTATGAGAATATGATATTAAAAATAGAAAAAACAAGCATACCTTCCAAGGTGAAGATTTTCATTCAACATAGTACAACTAGCCAAGGCCACACAAATAAGCATCAAAGGACTAAAAACAGATACAAACAATGGTCCTCTCATGTGTACACACCATGAAATTACACAAATCATTGTTCCTGAAACCACTATACCCTGCACCAACCAATTCACATATCATATAATTAATAAACTCTCCTACAATAATAATACATAATTAATCATATTAATTAATTAACATTTATCATAATCATACCGCATAAGCAACAGTTAGTAACCTAATATTCCAACCCAATTTCCACTCACTAATATCCCTCTCAAAACAAAGAGCAAACACAATGGAAACCAATGCAGCCCAAAATGACATCAAAGCTGTGCTTGAATAATGAGTTGGATATTTTTCACTCATTTTTGCCTGTTAATATGCATAAACTTAATTAATTAATTAATCAAAAGGTTTATAAAATTAATTAAATGACATCAATAATTATTCAATAATTAATATATTTATAAACTTACATGAATAATGAGCCATAATGCATAAGAACTACTACTAGCGAAAGCACATAGAGAACCCAAAATAGTATTCGTAGTGGAGATTGTAGCTTGTGGTGATGAGTTTTGGTGAGGCAAAAGGTTTAAATTGAATGAACCAGTATTTATTTTAACACCTTTAACAAATGTTAATACCATTGCTCCACTAATTCCAATCATTGTGCCTATTATCTTTGCATTTCCTGCTTTTGTTCTCAAATTTAATTTTTCCAAACTGAAATAAAATATCACCAAAAATATATAAAAATTTTATTGAACATAAATTTAATTAATTGAAAAAATATAGTATTTAGTAGAAACTAGTGTTACTGTTTTTAATGAAAAAATTAGGGTTACTTACCCAAAGGAAACAGCCATGATAAAGGTTATAGCTGGTATAAGGTTGGCCATTGCTGATGCAAATGTTGGTGAAGTTAAAGACAATGCTTCTAAGTAGAAGTTTTGAGCTAATGATCCTCTACATTTAAAAATCAAAATCTTAGTCTCTTTACATTAAAAAATAAATAAAATAATAACCGATTACAAAAAGAGATATTAGATATGACACTAACATTAACATTGACGCGTTTTTAAAAAATAAATAAATAAAACATATAATCATAAATTTTACTGACACCTACTTTTTAAAGGTATTAGTGCTAAAGAGTTTCGGTCAATTATTCATAAGATGTCTACCAATACATAAAATATACCGACAAACTTTCTAACTTATGATAAAAAAATGCAATTTACATATAAGTATCTTTAGCATAAAAAGGTTTTATAATTTAATATTCAAATAAGCTACACAAAAGTTGCAATGTTGCATCATGAAAAGCAGCATAAAGAAGCAAAATGGTTGTTTTCTTTTTAGCAATATGCTTATTGATGTAACCCCTACAAAACATCACGTAAACATAGCAACTAGAACACAAATGAATGGTTAAGAACCAGTCACACACACTTTATACGTGGACAGCACAATACGCAAATTTTACTATATTCAAACTTGCCATCTGTTTCTCTTGAAAGCTAAAAACCTCATTCTAACGTTAATTAAGGAGTTAGCTAAAACATTACATACCCAAATAAACCACACAGAAATGATTGAAACAGTATCCTCCATGTCATCTTTGTCCTTTTCTTCCTGCACCATACAATTAGGGTTTCACATATTATTATTAACATTTTACTATCTTCTCCACTTTCTTAAACTATATGCAAGAGCAAGAACATGATCTAAAATATATTTAACCCTACAAAATGAACACACACACACATATATATATATATATATATATATATATATATATATATATATATATATATATATATATATATATAATATTTAAAGAAAAAAAATTGAGATGAATGAAACTATAAGGATGATGAACCTTTCAACGATGAAAGCAACTGGAGCTATGAAAGCAGTTGAGAATATAAAACGGTACGCAACAACGATTCTTAAGTTCATGCCATCGTTAACAGCAAGCTTATAGAGAATATTAACACCAGCAAATGTGATTTGAACCATAACCATTAACAACGTTGGTTTCAAACCCTGCAATACATTACATACATTGTCCTTCATCATCAAGATCACAACTATGATCTATGATGATATAGACCTAGCTCAAATAACAACTACTATAATGAAATTTCAGCTAATAATTATGACAGTGTAAATTGTTATAAGAGTGAGGTATAAGAGTGTAATATATATAGTGGAAGGAACAAGGGTTGGTGTTTATGGTGATTCCAAAAGTGAAAAAAAGTGGCAGTGTTTGTTTGATTTGGTTTGTCACATCATCATACATATATATTGGTAACTTACACGATTTAACCTCCTATTTAACACGTGCCAATTTGGTTTTGGTAGATCTAAAATCAAAGAGTTTTCCCAAAACTGAGCATACACTACGTAGTCTATAACTATGCATGAAACTTGGTGATGAACTTAATTTGCAAAGCTTACCTCTATAATAGCAACACAAATTTAATGGTCTCTATGAACTGTTTTCTTACTAGAATTCTAGATTATGTAAGTGTGACAACATCTATTGTATTTAGTGTTTGGGAAAACTCCGAGGAGGGAGCATGTTACAAGGGACACAGAACACCACATATCCATCTAAAACCTTAAGGTGATAGGTGTGTGGGTTCTCCTACTCATATAGTGTTCAATATTCCCTTTTCTAACCAATGTGGGAATTCTTCCTCACACTTGATTCTCAACACTCCCCTTCAAGTATGAGTCACAATGTTTTCCCTCATGCGAAAGCTCTCTCTTCCACATACACTTGTACCACCGTTGGCACTCTCCAATGGAACACCCTCTATCCACCACCTGCGAAAAGTGTTTCAATACAAGTTAGTCGATCCCTATCTCGAAACCATAGGCTCTGATACTACTGTTAGGGGAAAATTTCGAGGAGGGGGCATGTTACAAGGGACACACTTTTGTGAGAGAACACCACATATCCACCTAAAACTTTAAGGTGATAGGTGTGTGGGTTCTCTCACTCATATAATGTTCAATATTCCCTTTTCTAACCAATGTGAGACTTTTTCCTCACACTTGATTCTCAACCTTTAGAAGGGAAGAAACCAAAGCAAAAATGACAAAATTCTCTTTCACTATGGTCACACTTCCAAATTGCAAATACTATATTGTTTAAAATCGTTCTCCAAGAACAATACTCAACTCTTGCCTTGGTCTTCAAGAAGAACAATAGCTTGATGAACAAGCAACAATCAGTCAACTCAAATGTATCAAAGGTACATGAAGACAAACAAAAACACATGGAGAACCTAAGGAACTATCAAATTCTAAACTCTTATTTTTCACAAGGTTTTACAATAAAAACTATGCTTAAAAACTAGGTATTGGACGACTCCTTATATAAGCTTTTGCAGTTGAGTTGGATTGACTTAGATTCTTCAATCAACTCCAATCTTCAACTGAAAAATATCTACATAATGTTCTCCACAAAAATAGAAACAATCTTCATAAAAGGTTTCCGAGAAATGAAAACTAAGGTCATATTCGAGATCTACATGAAATTTCGAGTGGGGTGGTGGATGGAGTTTTCATTTTCTTTACCGATTTGTGTTTTCCGGTGAGAGAGCAACCGGAGAAAACTACCAGGGCTCTAGCTCCGACGTCTAAGGATTTGGTTGAAAGTTTGACCAGTTAGTGGCGTAATGTTATTGGTTCACGTTCTCTTTCTCTCTCCACGTCATTTTTTTTTTTTTTAATTAGAAACACCCACTGTTTAGAGCCCAAACACATTTTCCACTGTTTTCAGTTCATTTCCTATTTTTGCTAATGCAACTCCCTTTTGGTTTATGTTTTATTTTTGTTCCTTTTACATTTTTATTTTATTTCAGACTTTAACTTATCATGAAAATTATTAAAAATATGTTTCATGTTATTTTATGTCTTAATTAATTTTTGATAATTTTAATTTTAATTTTTCTTTTTATTTTAAATTTTATTTGAATTAATTGTGTAGAGGTGTTTTATAAGCTAAGGTTGTGATTAGGGCTTGTGTTTGATGATTGTTTGAAATGTATTTTAGGAACTTTATGACACCTAATTGATGATTGATTACTTGCTAATTTGATGTAATTTTGAAATATGTTTGAGGTCTTTTAATTGAATTTTTATGGAGCCTCGATTTTTGTTTGTTTGGTGAGACACATATGCTTGTATTGATGGATTGTTTAATGGAATGCATTTGTGAAATTTTGTAGGTTTTTTCTCAATTATACTTGATTGTCATATTTCTTCATTGCGCATTGATGGTACGTGGATACAGAGTTCATTGTAGTTTTTCCGAATCAAAATTCTAAAAACCACTTCTTTTCTCATCTCCACAATCTATTTTTGCAAATATTTTCTTTTTAGTCAAATACACAAATTTTCAAAGAGATTCATATGGAGTACCATAATGTTTAGGGTGTTAATATCTTCTCTTTACATAACCAACCTCTAACCTTGATCTCTATTTTATTTTGGGTTTATTCGCTATTTTCTTATTTTCTTTGGAAACAATAAAGTGTGTGGGCGACTTTCGCTTTGTGAGTTAAGTTAATCAGTGACTTAGTCTCAACTTTTTACCGCTACAGGATATGTTGAGATATTTGATATATATCAAATATAAGCCAAGTTAAATATGCTGAGATATTATATATAACATTAAATATAATACAAGTTAGATATGTTGAGATATTAGATATAATATCAAATATAATTCAAGTTAGTAAGTCCAAGTTCAATTATGATTGTATATAAATAGTCATAGTTTGCATCATTATTGATACAATTCAAGTAAATAATATAATTTTTATTTCTTTTATTATCTCTTTCTCTCTTCACTAAAAAGTGTCTCACGTACTAATAAAGCAGACTATCGCACATGACTCAACTTTTTTTTAAACTAAACTACACATAAATAGAGTTTCATAAAATATTTGTCGGATTAAATCGTAATTAAATAAATTCTTTATTTATTTTTTCATGGTTAATTTATGCATAATCTTCAAAAATATGAGATGTTGAGATAAACTCTTTATTTATATAATACAAGTTAGATATGTTGAGATATTAGATATAATATCAAATATAATCGAAGTTAGTAAGTCCAAGTCCAATTATGATTGTATATAAATAGTCATAATAGTCTGTATCATTATTGATACAATTCAAGTAGTATACTTTTTATTTCTTTTATTATCTCTTTCTCTCTTCACTAAAAAGTGTCTCACGTACTAACAAAGCGGACTATCGCACATGACTCATTTTTTTTAAAACTAAACTACACATAAATAGAGTTTCATAAAATATTTGTCGGATTAAATCGTAATTAAATAAATTCTTTATTTATTTTTTCATGGTTAATTTATGCATAATCTTCAAAAATATGGGATGTCGAGATAAACTCTTTATTTATATAATACAAGTTAGATATGTTGAAATATTAGATATAATATCAAATATAATCTAAATTAGGAAGTCCAAGTCCAATTATGATTGTATATAAATAGTCATAGTTTATATCATTATTGATACAATTCAAGTAAATAATATAATTTTTATTTCTTTTATTATCTCTTTCTCTCTTCACGAAAAAATGTCTCACGTACTAATAAAGCGGACTATCGCACATGACTCAAATTTTTTTAAACTAAACTACGTATAAATAGAGTTTCATAAAATATTTTTCGGATTAAATCGTAATTAAATAAACTCTTTTTTTATTTTTTCATGGTTAATTTATGCATAATCTTCAAAAATATGAGATGTTGAGATAAACACTTTATTTATATAATACAAGTTAGATATGTTGAGATATTATATATAATACCAAATATAATCGAAGTTAGTAAGCCCAAGTCTAATTATGATTGTATATAAATAGTCATAGTTTGTATTATTATTAATACAATTCAAGTAAATAATATAATTTTTATTTCTTTTATTATTTCTTTCTCTCTTCACTAAAAAGTGTCTCATGTACTAATAAAGCGGACTATCGCACATGACTCAAATTTTTTTAAACTAAACTACACATAAATAGAGTTTCATAAAATATTTGTCGGATTAAATCGTAATTAAATAAACTCTTTATTTATTTTTTCATGGTTAATTTATGCATAATCTTCAAAAATATGAGATGTTGAGATAAACTCTTTATTTATATAATACAAGTTAGATATGTTGAGATATTAGATATAATATCAAATATAATTCAAATTAGGAAGTCCAAGTCCAATTATGATTGTATATAAATAGTCGTAGTTTGTATCATTATTGATACAATTCAAGTAAAGAATATAGTTTTTATTTCTTTTATTATGTCTTTCTCTCTTCACTAAAAAAGTGTCTCACGGACTAATAAATTGTATCATTATTGATACATTTCAAGTAAATAATATAATTTTTATGTCTTTTATTATCTCTTTCTCTCTTCATTAAAAAGTGTCCCACGTACTAATAAAGCGGATTATCGCACATGACTCAAATTTTTTTAAACTAAACTACACATAAATAGAGTTTCATAAAATATTTGTCGGATTAAATCGTAATTAAATAAACTCTTTATTTATTTTTTTCATGGTTAATTTATGCATAATCTTCAAAAATATGAGATGGCTATGATGTTTAATTCAATATAAATAAAAAACTTTTTAAAAATTGTTCGTCATATATACATGTATAGGGATATATATATCTCATCCAATATAAATGAAAAAGATTTTAAAAATTGACGTTCCATTGTATCTATGCTCTATTGTAGATAAAGGAAGTTATGAAAAAGCAACTCTTGTGGAAGTTTCGAACTAACACGAGTCTTATTTTTTCTTTTAGTATTACTTTAGATATCAAAGTGTCTTCATTGTTTGGAAATTGTTAATAGTGGATCGTCAAAGCTCAACATATACCATAAATTGTAAGAAGCAAATGGCATTTTGGATGTTAATACTATAGAATTTATAATGCTTAATACAAAAACGCACATCACTAATGAATTATCAACAAAAGAAAGTTGCAGAAAAGCACATGTAATAGCTTAGTGGATCTCTTAATCAATGAGTTTATGAAAAATCAAAAGGACGTGGTTTTGCAACCATTCTTTCCCGTAGCTTCTCACATGCTTCCTATTGGAATTTTATTGATTGTGATATAAGCGTTTGCATACTTTCAAATGCCACTACGATATAGTAGAACTTTAGTATTATATAGATATAAAGTACTTAAGTAAAAAAAGCTACTTGTTTTAATTCTTGATAGTGTGCTTAGATCTCCTTGATGAAACAAAGTGCTGTTTGCGTTGCGTGTTTTCTCGTGTCCCTTTTTTTTAAATGAGAAAATGGTTTCAACTTTCAAATATATATTTTAAATTAACTTATTATTTTTAATTAACTTTGATTTTCAACACACGAGTACTTTTGTTTGA
Source organism: Vicia sativa (assembly GCA_021764765.1). Lineage (NCBI taxonomy): Eukaryota > Viridiplantae > Streptophyta > Magnoliopsida > Fabales > Fabaceae > Vicia > Vicia sativa. Next base: position 5,515,699 of record CM038792.1, read on the forward strand.
CACACTATTGTATTAATATTAAGTATTAGAAGTATTCAATCCAAATACAAAAAATAAAAAGGACCAAAAACTTACAAGAAACTCAAAGAAAACAATGACTAGTATTAAAAAAAATCCTGTGTATAATATTATATGTCTAATGAAATTACACTTATGTATATTTATATTCATATGACATGGATATAGGTAATATATCAATTATATTAATATAATATTGTTTAATAATATTTATATTAAACAATTCTAATTCTAATTTGATGATTGATCATTTCTAACAGATTTTTGATATATATATATATATATATATATATATATATATATATATATATATATATATATATATATATATATATATATATATATATATATATATATATATATATATATATATATATATATATATATATATATATATATATGATTTAAATTTGTTAAAATGTAAATTACTCGAGAGTCTTTGACAAATTTAATGAATATATCAGTTAATTGGTCTTCAATTATGACAAATTTTGTGGTGATTTTTCTTGAAAGTATATTGTCCCTTACATATTGACAATTTATTTTTATGTGGTTGGTCCGTTCATGGAAAATCAGATTAGATGCAATATGGGGTGTTGCTTGACTGTCACATTGAGTTTTGTGGCATGAAGATCTCCCAAACAGAGCTCTTAGAGTAAATATTTTAAGTCATGCAAGCTCCTTTGAGGTTGTTGCTATAACATAATGTTCGGCTTCACCACTAAATAATGCAACTTGTTTTGTTTTTTATCCCCATGAGATCATATATTTCCTTTAATATGAACACAATATTCAAAAGTGCATCTCTTATCCGATGGTGATACGATTCAGTCTATATTTAAATAACAAATTATTTCAGCATCACTCTTATCTTCATACAATAGCCCTCTTCCTAGTGCATTCTTTATATATATATATTTGAATAATTGCGTTCTAAATTGGGGCGGGTCGCGATGGTTTTTACCTCTCCCAAACCCAAACTCGATTCTCAAACAATCTTCGTTCCCTTCCCCAAACTCCAACGGAGATGAAAAATTAAAATTCAAACCCGTCCCAAACAGATTCGGATATCCCCGCCCCGCCATCATCCATTAATAAAGTCAATTTTTTTGATAAAAAATTAATTTTTTCAACATTAAATTACATTGAAAATAATAAAATAAAACAATCTCAAAAAATTTCATACATACATATTAAATTATTTTAAGCAATAAATACAAATCAAAATATCAAAACATTGACCACATATTTAAAATTCTAAGTTATCCAAGCTAATTAATAAAATATATAATGAAATAAACAGGGCGGGTTAAGGGACGGGTTTTGGGTTGGTACTAATGACCTTATTATCCGATCTGTCCCTATATTTTATAATCGTGAAAATCCAAACTCAGTCAAAACGGATTTTCCTAACCAAATTCAAGAGGGGTTCTAGTGGATCCTCGCGGGTACGAGTTATGTTGACATGCCTATTCCAATGACTAGCACAAGGAGCATTTACAAATTGGCTCACAAGTCCTGAAGTTGATAAAGGGGACCTCGTGGTAGACTTAGGTAATTTCCAAATAAAGGAGTAAATACCACAATCAAAGCAAGAGCTTCTTGTTTATTCTCTAAAATTTCCTCAAAGAAACATAAATGAGTTCATCAGAGATATCACAAATTTGAAAGACGGTTCAACAGAGATATCACAAGAACAAATAGGTAACTCTTAAAACTCAATCCTTGATGTTTATCTACCTAAATCTCTTAGGAAAGCCACTAGAAATTTCCCTAAAAAGTTACACAAAACTAATACAAGATATCATATTTCCAATTATGTCACCTACCAAAATGCTTCCTAAAATTATAAAGCCTTTACCTCTAAAATTACTAATTACTGACTTGTTTGTGCATAGAAACATTGAGGAAGCACTAGATAATCCAAATTGGAAGTTATTAGTCCTATATGATATCAATGCACTTAATAAAAATGAAACATAGAAAATTGTGAACCCACCACATGATAAAAGAAAGATAGAATGTTAGTGGTTTTTTAACCATAAAATACAAGGCAAGTTGAACTGTAGAGATGTGCAAAGTTAGATTGGTAGCTAAGGGATATACTCAAACTTATGGTGTAGATTATCAAGAGACTTTTACTCTATTTGTTAAACTTAATCCTATTTGGCCCCTTTTATCCCTTAGTGCCGGTTTCAATTGGCCTTTACTTCAATTAAATGTAAATAATACTTTTCTAAACGGGGAACTAGAGAAAGAAGTGTTTACGAGTCTTCCTCTTAGATTTGAGGGAAAATTAGGAAGAAACAAGGTTTGTAGAGTGAAAAAAGTCTTTGTAAAGGTTAAAACTATTGGAATATTATAGCAAGTGTGAGTAAGTGAGGAAATAGTCCCACATTGGATAGGAATGTGGAGACTTAAGCATATATAAGTGGGAGAACTCTCAAGTGTGAGTAAGTGAGGAAATAGTCCCACATTGGATATGAATGTGGAGACTTAAGCATATATAAGTGGGAGAATCCACTCACCTATCACCTTACGGTTTCACATGGACAAGTGGTGTGTCTCTCACAAATGTTCCTACACTATATATGAATGCTCCTAAATCTCCCTCTAACAAAAACAATCTCGAAAATAATCTCCCTCTAACAAAAACAATCTCGAAAACCGTAGTTTGAGAGAGAGTGCATATGAGATGCCACATTTTCAACTCAGAACAACTTCATATAAGCGGCTTTACATGATTCAACTTATAATGACATAACCTCATATCTAACTCAAAACAAATTTAATATAACGATTCTTTAATAACAACAACTTAAAATTCAACTACTAAAACAATAACAACAATTAAACGACAATCGTTCATCCCCTCGAGTGCTACGTATCAGAGCAACTAAACTGACTTAGACTAACAACAACTAATTCCTCAATTCTCGAATACCTGCATGTTACCAGTATAAAGGCAACGGCGAAACAAATGAAAGGGTGAGATATCAAACTATATAATTGAGATCATGATAAATAATATATAGCTAGAATTATTTAAAATCACCATTTTTCAATCTCACAACCAATCCGGAACAAATACAATTCAATCGCAAAACAAAATCATTATGTGATATGATATGCAACTCAGCAAATACGAATGCATGTGGTACCATCGGAGTAAAAATTCCAATGCAATCATTTGCCAGTTTACCGAGGCACAAGGCATAAGCATTCAACGTAATCATTCTTCCCCTAACAGCCAACGTGTTTTGTCAATCCAGGCCAACATAATATGCAAATGTATGTATGCGACCACAACCACAGCATCAACTCAATCAACGACAAAAAACTCAACGACAACACACAACAACAACGTAAACCCAATTGAACACTAGTCATAGGCCTACAACATAATAAATATATCAACATAATCTCAATCCAACACTGGCCATACACCTACAACATAGTAACAATTCAACATTTGGCTAAAAGCCTACAAGTTAATATTTGCCCATAAATATTGGCAATAAAATAACATCATCATCAACATCATAAACGTCATGCAGCAATATTACATCATAGCAGCATTATATACTTCATTATAATAACAACATAACAGCAACATAACAACAACATAACTACAACTTAACCGCAGTAACAACGTGCAACAACAAGAACACCCGGTTCAATAATTACCCAATATTACACATGGAAAACCATAACGATTCATCAAAAGTTCATCTACTGTGTTGAAAAATATTTTCATAAGATAGATCATAATTTTAGCTTTTCAACGGTCCAAACGGCACTTAAATCGGAGTTACAGTTGCAAAGATATGACCAAAACAGTTTTCAAAGGTATTTTTCATTTTTCCTACAGTATGTGTCGACGCATAAGTCGTATGTGTCGGCTCATTCTTTAAAACTTTCAATTTTTCAAACAGTATGTATTGACACATAAGTCGTATGTATCGACTCATACCTTAAAATTCCTAATTTTTCAAACAGCTTGTATCGACTCATAGTTGTATGTGTCGATACATACAACCTTCCAGATTCTATTTTCTCAAAATTAACAGTTATGTGTCGACCCATAGCTGTATGTATCGATGCATACTGAGTTTCAACTTCTGTTTTGAGACTCAACATAACATGTATCGATACATAAACATCAATTTGGGATTTCCAACAACAACAACATGACACAAAACCAGCAAAATTATAAACCCTAACTACCTATCATCCATCATATTCTCAATTAGAGAGCAAGAACCCCACCCTTACCTCTTTGGATTGTTGGCAGCTCTAAACCTTGATCGGATTTCTAGAACCTTGGCTCCAGCACTTCCTTTTCTCTTGCCTCCTTTTCCAAAACCCTATTCATCTTTCTCTTCTTCATGCTACTAGTAACTACTACCACTTTCTATTTTATTTATATATCTTACTAACTTATCTTAATGTGCCTAACAAATAACACCCCCTTTTTTGCTATTTCTCACTTACAACTTAGCCCAACTAATTTAATTAACATAGTCCATTATTAATAATAATAATATTTCTAATATTATTTCTTCAATGTAATCAACTTTATTATTTCTCCGACTAACCGAATAAAATCCGACTTTAACTTAATAATCCAAATATGTTTCCCAAAAAAATACCGACAAATCCGATTGATTCTCGAACTTCGAGTAAATCCAATAATCAAATCTTTAAATAATCTAATTAGCCAATTAACTAAATTCGGGCATTACAACTTTCCCTCACTTAGGATATTTTCGTCCTCGAAAATTCTCCCAACACAACTATCCTTAATATCGCTTCCTCATCCAACCCTCTTATTCTCAAGTTTCGCTTAACGACAATTCGATCATTACTTTTCTGATATAACTATATCTCAACACGACTTGAATCCAATACATATACGACATTACCGCTACTAACTTGCCAACCATTTTGGAAATATCTTGAAACAACACCTTATAGTATATCAACAACCTTCGCTTGCTCATACTTGACTTACACAACTTCGCATCATTACCGTCGCAACATAATCAACACTAAAATACATACACATTTCTCATTCCATATCTGAGGTCACTCATCCATGGAATATCGACAACTCTATTAATCTCGTCGTACCACTCTTATAGTGACATCGACATAGTCCTCTTGATCAACCTCATCGTATGATAGAGTATTACTCATCATCTACGGTAGCCAACAACAATGTCATGCAACCGAACAAACTTCTATAACACCAACTTAATAATAATAATAATTCAACCACTAACCATACAATCCATCTTATTTCACCTTCCTTATTAGATTTTCTATCCACTTATAAGATTCACAAGCTTCAACCAAGTTTCAGACTCCCTTCACATGCATCAATCTTTCACTTTGCAGCGTTAGCTCGCACATAAACCATCTATCCCGAATTGTTCAATGTTCCTTGACTTTTCCATGGTTACATCTCTATTAATTATCATCAACTCAGAAGCAATTATCTTCACGACATAACATCCATTACTTATTACACTATTGAGATAACAATTCCAGTCTACATTCGCCAATACGATCTCGTCTACTATCAACAAGGGATTAACGGTGATCAGTTCCTCAATTTGTCAATAGATAGCCGACAATCATAATGGATTATAAACCATCGTTACTAACCATAATAATGTTCTTTTCCAACTTGTACTCAAACACCATACTCCAATAATCTCCAATGTGCTTTACAGATACCCTTACAACTTCCCTCTTATTCGATCTTGTCGATGAGTCACCAACATTCAAAATTTACAAGGTCCACATTACACTTAGTTATTTTCACACGAAGGTTCAGTATTCTCCAACTCAAGAATTTCTACTACACCAGTACATTCACGTCATCTCGTCCCGGTTAAAATTTCAACAACGTCGTTTCACACCATCTTGGCGATAAAACCTCTCCAATTCGTCTTTTAATCATGCCACTACCTTGGCATCATAACCGCGACTTTAGTTCCTCTTAAAAGCACCATCCTTTAAAGAACATCTTAATTCCAATTACTAAGGGGAAATAATCAACTTCTGAAATTTTTTGCAAAAATCACACAGTACGCGTCGCGAACTACCTTGGCGCCGCGATCCTTGCAGAAAAACACAGTTTGCGCTGTGTCCACATGTTGGCGCCGCAAACTGAACAGAACAGAAAGGTTTGTTGCGTGAACAATATTCCCCCAACACAATTAACGCCATATTTTTCATTTGATTCAATCTCAGAGCAAAAACCAACTATCAGAGCTTATGACAACGATTACCACAAGGTTATTCAACTCAATATCACGACGAAATCATTCAACCTTCTATAACAACTTATTTATTATCACTAGAATTCCACGACACTGTCTACAACATTTTATTACTCTATCATCGTTCTAACATTGACATCCTACGCAAGGATACATCAACTAACAACTTCGCAGCCCACCAGCAACGCTAAAACATCGCAACCTTCTAAATTCCATCCGCTAAAAGTTTTATCCCTATTACTTAACAGCTCACCTTAAGAAACATCAGGAATTCTCATTCTACTTGTATACCAACAACAGCTACATTACTCCTCATCCTTCAAGAAATAAACATCAACAATGTTTGATCATGCTCCATTAAGACCTTCCAATTTGATCCGCAAACAAAATCTTGAGTTCATGTCACCTCGGGAAACAACACAACTTAAACAATACTTGCATTGTCGCCACCAGTAACATACGACACTAATATCTTACAATCGAAACATATCCGAGCAGAAAAGCTTCTCTCCCACTTAGCTTCAAACCAACTCCTGCAACAAGTGATCAGAAAAGAAACAAATACCGACAGTGTTTCACACACTTATCGCGTACAGAGGAATAAACAACATTAGACGACATTGGTCAGACAGACCGACCTGCTCTGATATCACTAATGTAACACCCCATTTCTACCCCAAGTAATTATAAGTAAATCAGAGTGCAAAATTTTCAACAAACATATGAGATGCCATATTTTCAACTTAGAACATCATATAACCATAATTATTTAAGATACATAACACTGGTTCGGGTAAACTGATAACAACATGATTTATTCTTTTGAAAACAAGACAACTTTTATTAATAAGCGAATTCACATAATTCAACTTATAATGACATAACCTCATGTCTAACTCAAAACAACTTTAATATAATGATTCTTTAATAACAACAACTTAAGATTCAACTACTAAAACAATAACAATAATTTAACGACAATCGTTCATCCCCCGAGTGCTATATATCAGAGCAACTAAACCGACTTGGACTAACATCAATTAATTCCTCAATTCTCGAATACCTGCACGTTACCAGTATAAAGGAAACGACGGAACAAATGAAAGGGTCAGATATCATACTATATAATTGAGATCATGATAAATAATTTATAGCTAGAATTATATAAAATCACCATTTTGCAGTCTCACAACCAATCCGGAACAAATACAATTCAATCGCAAAACAACATCATTATGTGATACAATATGCAACTGAATGCGAATGCATATGGTACCATCGGAGTAAAACTCCTAACGCAATCATTTTCCAGTTTACCAAGGCACAAGGCATAAGCCTTCAATGTAATCATTATGCCCCTAATGGCCAACGTGTTTTGTCAATCCAGACCAACATAATATGTAAATGTATGTATGCGACCACAACCACAACATCAACTCAATCAACGACGGAAAACTCAACCATAACACACAACAACAACGTAATCCCAATTGAACACTAGCCATAGGCCTACAAAGTAATCAATATATCAACGTAATCTCAATCCAACACTAGCCATAGGCCTACAACATAGTAACAATTCAACATTTGGCTAAAATCCTACAACTTAATATTTGCCCATAAATATTGACAATACGATAACATCATCAACATCATAAACGTCATGCAACGGTATTACATCATAGCAGCATTATAGACTTTGTTATAATAACAACATAACAACAACATAACAACAACTTAACCGTAGTAACAACGTGCAACAACAAGAACACACAGTAAGTGAGAAATAGAAAAATAGGTGGTGTTATTTGTTAGGCCCATTAAGATAAGTTAATAAGATATGGACTATGTATCGATGCATAAGTCGTAAGTTATGTAGAAGTCGAATTTAAAGCAATGACACTTGGAGTTTATAAGATCTTTAGGATGGAAAAATTCATAGAAGAATTGAAGTTTTACAATTTTCCACTTGTAAAACCATATAGTGACAACAAGTCCCTAATATATATGGCTAACAATTCAACCCTTCATGACAGAACCAAACACATGTAAGTTGACAAATATTTTATCAAAGAAATAAATTAAAATATAATAAATATGTATCACCTATATATATATATATATATATATATATATTTCTACTTCAGAGCAATTATCAGATGTGTTGACTAAAATATTATTCAAGAAGTCTTTGACAACGTAACTAGTAAGATGTCTATGGAAGACATCTTAGGGAAGAATTGTTATACAATATTATTAAGAATATATATATATATATATATATATACATATATATATATATATATATATATATATATATATATACACACACACATATATATATATATAGAGAGAGAGAGAACCCAAAAAGTTACACCATAAGTTACACTCGCTCAAAAACGTTACTTCGGATTAATATTTTTTAAAATCAACTGTTGGATTGAAACATACCATCATATAGATCATACCTATAAAGTTTTAGATTAATCTATAATGATTTACTATACGATCAAAATATCTAAAAATTAACGTCAAAATGAACTTTCATATAACGTTAATTTTGATGTAGTTCAATGACATAGTAAATCATTATAGATTAGTCTCAAATTTATAGGTATGATCTATATGATAGTGTATTTCAATCCAACGATCGATTTTAAAAAATATTAATCTGAAGTAACGTTTTTGAACGAGTGTAACTCATGGTGTAACTCTTCGAGTGTAATTTGATCCCTTCTTTTATATATATATATATATATATATATATATATATATATATATATATATATATATATATATATATATATATATAGAGAGAGAGAGAGAGAGAAACTCATGGTATAAAATATTTTTTATTGTTTATTTTCGCTCTTTATAGTTTGGTGTAAAAATTCTTACGAATTTATAATTTTGGAAATTTTGATATTCAAACTTGCGACCAACTAATTCAAAAATGATCAATTTCACCGTCTATTAGCAGATCCCACTTAAAATTAAAATAAAATTTTAAAATTCAAAACATTAAAAGGAGCACGCTCTCGAGATCTAAACTTTCACCACTAAATTAATACTTTATTAATGTAAATTAATTTTGAGCTAGATACCCCTTTTACTCCATCAATTTGCTTATATATATATATATATATATATATATATATATATATATATATATAATAAAAGAGAGAGGGAGAGAAACTTTTTTTTTTTAAACCATCTCAAACACAATGTTTTTTCAAGTCCTCTAAGTTTGTTTTGAAGTCAAATACTATTTGAATACCATAGCATTTATTTACGATTAATACCCTACTAAGACCACTATATTAACTGTGTTAAAAAAAAAAAGGTTAATACCTATTTTCACCTCTGACATATGGGGTGTATTTGAAAAATCCCCCTGCCAAAAAAAAAGCTCCAATAGTTACGTTGACAAATTTTAAAAGTTTCATTTTTTACCTTTAGGATGCCACATCACCTAAAAGGCTGATGTGGCTTATTTTTTTTGTTAAATTTATATTTTTTGGTTATTCCACATCACATAATTCCCAAGCAAATGACCAGAATGCCCTTAGCTCCATTTATCTTAAAATCCAAAATTATTTTGCATTCTCCATGTTTCAGTTCAGACCCTACGACGGCGTTAATGAACAGGATGGTGGCTCCGATGAACATCTGCGGCGGCGGGAGGTGGTGACGCTGCTTTTTGCTCCGATCAACATTTTTTTTACATCGCTAGCTTCATCTCCTTCTCCCCTCTTCTAATATGTTGCTGGTTTTTACAGATGATCCATGATTTATCCGGGATCTTGAAAGGGCTTTTCAAAACCCTAATGTTCCAACGCAATTTCCAGCGACGAATATGGAGGATCCGAACCTTTGAGATGCGAAATCGGTCTTCTGAAGCAAGGTTGAGGGCTTGACGGCGACCTGTGGTCGCAACTTCGATTTTGATAACTTTTCTCTTCTCTTTCTCGAGATTTCTGAAGGGTTTGGTTTTAGGAAAGTGATGAGAAAAAAAACTTTAGGGTTTTCGGTTGTTTGATGTGCTTTGGTTTTTTTCTAGTTTGTATGAACAATGATCTTATTGTGATTCGATTTTCATTTTTGTAACTTCTGAAAGTTTTTCTGCTAAAGGAAAATGATGAGCAATTTCTGGGTTTGATAACTTTCTGAGTTTTTGGTTTGAAAGCGAAGGGTGTGCTAAGAGAAAATGATGAAGAAATTCGGGTTTCGATTCTTGCTTTTTTTCGAGTATGATATATCATGAACTTTTTGGTTTTGTGCTTGTTGCGGTTGTGCTAGGGTTTGTGACCACTTTGCAAGGATGAAGATGAAGAAAGCAAACCCTAATCGTAGGGTCTGAATTGAAACATGGAGAATGCAAAATAATTTTGGATTTTAAGATAAATGGAGCTAAGGGCATTCTGGTCATTTGCTTGAGAATTATATGATGTGGAATAACCAAAAAATACAAATTTAACAAAAAAATAAGCCACATCAGCCTTTTAGGTGATGTGGCATCCTAAAGGTAAAAAATGAAACTTTTAAAATTTGTCAAGGTAACTATTGGAACTTTTTTTTGGCAGAGTTTTTTTCAAATACGCCTCATATGTCAGGGATGAAAATATGTATTAACCCAAAAAAAAAAAAGACCACTATATTAACTCAATATATCGAGAATGGTCGATCTAGGCGGTTCACATTTTTTCCAAAATCTTTTCTTCTTGTTGTAAGAAATAATGTTTTATGATAGTTGAGTACATAATAACAGAAGAGAAGGATCTTTTAAGAGGAATAACACATTGCCGTTTTCTTCTATTTTCCCTCTTTTTTCTATATATATTTTTTCTTTTGTTGTCATCTTCTATTTTGCCTTTATTATAGTTATATAATCCTTGTCTTAATATTATAGTTATAGAATTTACCTTAATTAAATTGCATTAAATAACAAAAATTTCAAAATAAAACTTAATTAATAATCAGTCAAGTTTCATTACATTTGAATAAATTTTCTTAAAGCACGAAATGAAAAAGAATAACATAATAATAAATTTGTATTTTTGAAGGATCACATTGATAGAACAATTTGGTTTAAACTAGCAACGGTTTCACGCTTCTAGTTTTTCAACCTTAGCTTCGGTTTTCTCTTCAATGGCTTTAGGTTTTGCCTCTTCAACAGTTTCAATTTTCTCTTCAACCTTAGCTTCAACCTTGACTTCAACCTTAGCTTCAACCTTGGCTTCAACCTTCTCCTCAGTGGCTTTTTCTTCCTTTGCTTCAACCTCTACTTTCTTTTCTTCATTCTATCAACACATCAACAATAATTAAATATTAATCATTACATTACACGACTATATAATAATTTCAGCGTTAAGAACAATTAAAATACCTCTTTGAGCAGTGTGCCTAGAGACTTGTCATCAGAGGTAACATCGGGAGTTATCTCTGTGATAGTCTCCACAGCACGTTGTTCAACCTTAACCTCTTCGACGACAGGCTCGGGGATGGCCACTGGAGCGTCGTTTTCTTCAGTCTTAGGTTTGCCAGCACAGTTGCCCATGTTGAATGATAGATTTATTATAAATAATGTACTTTTGTACAATGTGGGAGAACAAACCAAGGTTTTGTTCTTGAGATTGTTCTCCCTTTGAAATTATAAGTAAGGATGAAGTGATTTGTTGATTCTCCATTTTGGTGTTATATAGGGATGCTTTGGTTTTTTTAGGGTGAATTTTATATGGTGTGGAAGGTTTTAAGGAGTTTAACAGCTGTTGTTAGTTTAATTTCTTGGTTATATTTAGTAAATACTATTAATTGTTCATTTTTGAATCAAGATTAGGAGAATTATGTTAGGACCTAACAGCTGTGTAATTTATAATCACAACATTTTTTAAAATAGAAAACGGTTTCTATGGTTTGAGTCCATATTTTGCCAGTTATTATTTGTTATGTAAATCATCAGAATGAAATATAAATAAATTAAGAGTCAATTTTGCTTTTACTAAATTTAAACTAAATACATTATAATTTTTAATTATATTTTATTTATATTTTATTAGAGAAGAAATATGCATGTTTTATCTTTAATTTTCAAAAAATATAATGTTCATAAATTAGTTAGTTACTATTTAGATAGCTATCAAATCGGTTTTAAGTGTATAAATATCTCTTTAAAATGATTGACGCTTTTAAGTTGGTTTTTTGTATTTAATAATTTTGTATCAATTCATTATGTTATAATATTTTCTTTTAATTTGATTTTTTAAATGGATTATCCATCAATTCTTCTATAATAGTTATCAAACTTCCAAAAAATGAACTTGTTTCAATATTTCTATCGAGGCGCATCATAAAATGTGAGACCAAGTTTAAGCTAGATCTAACTCTATACCTAATCCTAAGAGACCTGACTACGTGGAAAAAAACTCTAGCTTCTTAGGTAGAACCAACTCCCAAAATATTATACCAAAGGAGATGCTGCAATATTGCAAATGACAAAAACATGAAAACAAGTCTCTCTAAAACCCTAACATAACACACAATAGAGCCTTTTCGAGTCTACAATCAAACGATGCTTTAAAATGTTGAAATTTTGTTTGACCAATAATAAGATCTCACATACAATGTAGAAATATTGTGTAGGACTAGATGATCCGAATTAAATTGAAAAATGAATGTCACGTATAATAGGAGATGAGAATGAAAAAAATAATTAAATAAATATTACTTGATTACTTAAATGTTCTTTTTTTAGTGTAAGGAATTTGTCATGAAAAGTAATTTAGAAAGTTTATGCAATTGATTTTTAATAAATAGAAATTAGATTGTATCATAATAATGTCACAAAATTATAGCGACTAATAATAATATTGTTGACAAATGACAAAATTACTTGAGTTACAAAAACATTTAGTAACTTATAAATCATATGAAAAACTCCTATTTTATCATAAAAAGTAGACGAACCATCTGTGTGAGAATTTTAAATATGTCATTCATAATTACAGACGAAAATACTAAACAAAATCACAAAATGAAGATGTTGAATAACAAAATCTCACTGAGCGAAGTTAAAGTTTATCAGACAAATTGCAAGTTTGTTGGGCAAAAACATAGGTGGTTCAAATGACCTTTAGGCTATGTTACTTCAAGGTGAGGAAAATGTATCTTTGTTGGACGAAAAGAAAGGCTTTATAGGAGAAATGAGGCGTGCATAACATAACCCACTTGGATGAGTTGGACATAGCTTCCTGGTGAAGAAATGTATGATCATGGGCAAGCTAATGCCTTCGCTAGGTAAAATGTCTTATTAGACCGTTATAAATAAATGTCACAAACTACAAATAAATGACTCATTCATTCTTTAATCAAGGAATAGAACCAGAGAATTGAGAGAGAGAAATTTCAAGGGAGGTATTGAAGATCGGAGGTGGAAGCTATGTTCGATCAGAGAAATCGACGTTGATGTTCTTCCATCTCTTTTTTCTTGATTGTAATTATAATACTATTATAAGTAAGATTAGCTAAATTCTCTTTTGGTGGGGATATATATTACTTTCCAAATACATGTGCATTCACCTGGATTGTAATGTTATCTATATTTTAGTTATTCATTAATATTGATGATTATCTTTGTTCGTAATATTTGTTATTATTGGGCCTGGCTCAATTCTTATGTGGAGAGATATGAATAACTCATTTGTCTCACTTATTTAAGTTGAGAGAACCAAATTAGGGTTGAGAGAGATGGAGAATAACCAACAATTCAAAAGAGAGAAAAAAGGAGAAGAAACATATTATCATTTTTCTACAACCAGTCTCACTAAATCAACGGTCCCAAATTCGTTAACCGTCAAAGCGGGCTCAAATTTAGATGGAGGATTCACAACACTTGTATTTAAGTATTGACTGCTCATAATTTCAAAGTAAGGTATGAGGTGAAAGATATCTTCTTTGCACTGAAGTTGCAGATTTGGGTAATTTTTCACCTATTTTATTCTTATTTTTAAGCTAATTTGCTTTGTGATTTGCAGTTGTTAGTATTAGTTTGTGAATCACTTTAAGACTCTCTTGTACCCTTATTTGATTATAGTAGAGCTATTTCTTTGGTCTGGAAGACTCGTAGTTTTCTATCTCATCTTGAGGGGTTTTCTACGTTAAAATATCAGTGTGCTTTTGTGCCTTTATTTGTTCGGTTTTATGCCATATATTTGTTGTTGATCCTAATAGGTTTTTACAAGTTTAGGGGATTTTATATCCCGTTGCGTATTGATCTGTTATTGTGTCTTAATTTCTCATCAGAGTGGCATCAAAGCTCTTGGTTAGGGGCTATTTTACTTGCTTGAATGATGGAGTCATATACAAATATGAAGATGGTTTTGTTTAATGGTTCCAATTACCATTTTTGAAAGGGCAAGTTGAAAGACTTAATATTTGTGAAGAAATTGCATTTACATGTTTTTAGTTTCCCGAAACTGGATTTTGTTTCTGATGAAGAATGAGAGTTTGAACATCAACAGATATGTAGTTTTATTTGAACATATGTAGAAGATAATTTTATAATAATATTGCTAGTGAGACACGTGAAAAACTTTGTAGAAGAAGTTGGAGTCCTTGTATGCCTATAAACATGGAATAATAAATTGTTCTTGTTAAATAACTTCATAAGTTTGAAGTTTAATGAGGGGACTTCTATTTCAAATCACTTGAGTGGATTTTAAGGGCTCCTTGATCAGATATCAGAAATGAGTATCAAATTTGATGATGAACTTTTGAAAATATTTCTATTGTTATCTGTATCAGAGTCTTAGAAGACGTTTCGAATTTTTATCACAAGTTCTTCTCATGGAGGTGTTGTTTCTTTGGAAATGGCTAAGGGTGATATTCTTAATGAGGAGATAAGAAGGAAGACAAATGGTTCTTCATCTCAATCTAAGGTATTTGTCACTGAAAATAGGGGAGAAGTCTGTAACACCCTTTCTAATTCCCCCGCGATTTATATAATTAATCAGAGTTTTAACATAACAAAGGGCGTCACAATTTAAAAATTCAAGAATAACAAAATAACAAACTAGTAGTCATGCTTTTACTAAAGGACTTATTAAATATAATTCAAACCAACGGTTATGTTTTACACAGCGGAAATAATATAAAACCCGAAATGAATTCAAATCATAACTATTCCAAAATATAAACCAAATGAAACAAGTTTAAATCCATGAAAGTTCCAAAACGATCGTTCCCCAGTGTTACAACTACCAGAGCATGACACTAATACGCGGACTAACTAAGTAGCACAGCTCTATAAGCTGTCCTCACCAATTCCCGAACAGCTATTCACTTCAATCTGAAATAATTAAAGTAAGGGTGAGATTTCATCAAGATTAAAATGCATTATACGTTTCTTTAAAACAATAAAACAATCAATTCATTATTCCACCCTTATTAACATCATCAGAATACGATTCACAAATACAATTCACGCAGATCATTATACATACAATAACAATCAATGAAATTATAACACTGGAAACCATCCTAACATGTTATAATTACATATGCAATGCAGACTCAAATGCATGTGGTACCAAACGTGAACCAAGTCCACACCCTGTTCCGCTTACACCTTGGAAACAACGTCAATCAATGATTCGCCCATACACCAATGGGTCAAGAATCTAGCCTCACCACCACTATCCACTGGGTACGGTTATTGGCCCTGCAAGTTCAATTCCACACAATAGGAATGAACCATTACCAAAATGCTTATGCATGCACATCAGAAGCATGCAACAATTCAAATACGGAATATGGAAGAAAAAAATTATTCCATTCATGATCAATAACATCAACAGCACATGCTAACAGCGAAATCATGAATATAACATTAATCATGATACATGGAGTTAACATACAGCAAGTATACGCAACGAATAACCACAAAATTACAACGTATTCTTACTTCGGAAACCATATCAATTCCTCCAGACCTCAATTACTGGTTTTGAAAATATTTTTATTAGATATTACTCGTTCTAAGCTTTCCAACGATACCAACTACGCCTAAATCGGAGTTACGGTCGAAAAGATATGACCGAAACCGTTTCAGAAAAATCATGTTCTGTCCAATACAGTATGTATCGATGCATAAGCCTATGCATCAATACATAAACAGCATGTGTCGACACATAGAACGTATGCATCGATGCATACAGTTAAAAATTTTGCATTTTTCAAAAATAGTTCAGTATGTGTCGATGCATAACACGTATGTGTCGATGCATAGCTTAATTTTTCTTCCTATGTGTCGATGCATAAGATTCCAACGCTTCTAGTTTTCTACTTTTTCACTGCTTGCATCGATTCATAAGGTCTTTGGTCGATCCATACAGTTATTTTTTCATCAAAACTCAGTTTTTCTTCACTGTTACGAATTCCCATTAACTCCAATCATCATCAAACTTCATATTATCACCAAACAAAATTAATTCATGAAATTTCACATACTTTTGATCACCGAAACATGTTTTCTAATTAACCTAGAATCATTCCACATCAATTTAATCGTTCTTAACAATTCTAATTATGGTTTTACGTCGGATTATAACGGTAGGGCACAACCTAGAATCCAATTTCGAGATTCCTAATAAATTGAATTATTCTATTGATCATCAAAACCTATAAGGCATAATAATCAGATTCAATCCCCCCTTACCTCGCGATGAACCTTCGAATTTCTGACGAATTGGCTTTTTATCCTCTTTCTCTTTTCTTTTTCAAAAGCACGTAGAATGAATCCTAATTTTCTCCAATCCTTCTCTTATTCCTCAATTCCTTTATTTATTATTTTTTATTTGCCAAATAATAGAAATAAATAAATTAGAATTAAGTAGAGCCTTTTACTCCACACACCCTCCAATTCAACTTCACACCCCCAACACTTCCATTATTTAATTAATTAATTAAATCCTTTAATTTCAAAAATGCCAATAATTAAACCTTTAATTAAATTAATAATTAAATTTCTAATTATTTAATAGTTGAATTAATTTGGGGTGTCACAACTCTCCCCTACTAAAAATAATTTTCGTCCTCGAAAACATACCTTAGACGAAAAGTTCGGGATACGAGTTCTTCATCTGGCTAAGTTACATTTCCACCTACTGGTCCTCCCCAAGCTACTTTCACCAATGCTATCTCTTTACCCCGTAACTGCTTCACCTTTCGATCCTCAATTCTCGCAGGTAATGCCTCAACAGTCAGATTATCTCGCACCTGTACATCATCTACCTGAATCTCATGAGACGGATCAGCAATGTACTTCCTCAACTGAGATACATGGAAGACATCATGAAAATTCGCAAGTGACGGTGGTAAAGAAATATGATAAGCAACTCTTCAAACCTTCTTGGTAATCTGATACGGACCAATAAAACGCGGAGTCAACTTCTTTGACTTCAAAGCTCGACCAATACCAGTCATCGGAGTAACTCGCATGAACACATGATCTCCTTCACTAAACTCGAGATGTTTCCTTCTCTTATCATGATAACTCTTCTGACGACTCTGAGAAGCTCTCATCTTCTCCTTAATCATCTTGATCTTTTCTGAAGTCTGTTGGACAATCTCTGGTCCAATCACAACAATTTCTCCAGATTCATACCAACACAACGGTGTCCGACACCTCCTACCATACAATGCCTCAAACGGAGCCATACCAATACTCGAATGAAAACTATTGTTGTAGGTAAACTCAATCAATTGCAAGTAACTATCCCAGGCTCCACTTTTCTCCAACACACAAGCTCTGAACAAATCCTCTAATGACTGAATCGTTCTCTCCGTCTGACCATCTGTCTGCGGATGATAAGCGGAACTCAATCTCAACTTAGTACCTAATGCTTCTTGCAACCCCGTCCAAAACTTAGACGTAAACCTCAGATCTCTATCCGACACAATACTAGAAGGAATACCATGCAAGCTTACAATTTTCTCAACATACAATTCTGCCAACCTTTCCATCGGATAATCCATTCTTATCGGAATAAAGTGAGCGGACTTCGTTAACCGATCAACAATAACCCAAATAGAATCACAATTCTTAGCTTTCCTTGGCAAACCAGACACAAAATCCATAGAAATTCCATCCCATTTCCACTCTGGAACAAACAACGGTTCCATCAATCCTGACGGTTTCTGATGTTCAATCTTTGACTTCTGACAAACCAAACAAGCATAAACAAAGTCAACAATTTCCTTTTTCATTCCAGACCACCAAAATAACTTTTTCAAGTCATGATACATCTTAGTAGCACCGGGATGAATACTCAATCCACTATGATGTCCTTCTTCAAAAATACTCTTCAAGTTCGCAATATCCGAACACACACTATCACCAAATCTCATAACACCATTCTCAATTCAATTCACCTCCTTGACCTTGGTTGATCAATGTCAACTTATCCACCAAAAACATCGATTTGTCGGTTCGAATTTCCTCAAGAATACCACTAGTCAACTTCAACATTCCCAATTTAACTCTATCAGAAGTAGTCTCGCATACCAAACTCAAATCTCTGAACTGCTCAACCAATTCCAATTCACGAACCATCAACATAGACATATGCAAGGACTTTCTACTCAATGCATCTGCAACCACGTTTGCCTTACCAGGATGGTAGTTCAAACCAAAATCATAATCCTTCAGAAATTCTAACCACCTTCTTTGCCTCATATTCAACTCTTTCTGATCGAAGAGATACTTCAAACTCTTATGATCACTGAACACCTCAAATTGAGAACCATACAGATAATGCCTCCATAATTTCAAAACAAATACTACTGGTGCCAGCTCTAGATCATGAGTCGGATAATTCCTCTCATGAACTTTCAATTGTCTCGAAGCATAAGCCACAACCTGCTTATCTTGCATCAAAACACCACCTAATCCCATCAAGGACACATCACAAAAAGGGGGTGTGATTCAAACAACATCACGATCACTAAAAGCAACTGCAACAAGTACAAGTACAACAAGTCCAAAAATCAGAAAATAACAAGCAGCCCCAACAGTTTCAGAATTGTTTCAGCCCATTAAATAATGCTGCTAAGTCCAGTACAGGAAAAACAAGGCTGGCATATTGATTTCTTACTGTTAAGGACCAAATTGTAGCTATTTTGTACATGATTTTGTGGTCCTTAACAGTGCCTTTTTAATTAATTAGTAGTATTTATTATAGTATTTTGGCTTAATTATATTTTTATTTAGTTTTTGTTTATAATATATTATTTAACTTAGTTTACTTTTAAATTGTAGGTTTTTAATGATTGATTCTCTCAAGCTTGGGTTCAAGGACACTTGAAGAGCTCTTGGGATGATTCTTTTTGAAGAAATTTTTGGATGAAGAAGCATGCTTCAGGTCGCGCTCAACGCGGTTGCAGCATGAGCGCGCTTAGCGCGAATAACCGAGCTTAGCGCGGTCTGCGAAAATCAGAAAAAGGACAAACTCATGCTTTCACCTTTTGAGCCACCTACTCCCTCGATTCCAGCTGGTTTTTGGTGTGTTAAAAAAGGGAACTTCACTTCATCATCATTATCATTCATTGTTGTAAAATTAGGGCATAGAATTAGAAAGAAAAACATAGTTCTTCTTGATTCTTGAATGTTCATCATCTCCTCCAACAATCTTGTGAACAAAGCAACCATGGAAATGAGTGGCTAAGTTCTTTTTGTGCCAAGATTAGAGGTAGTTGATCTAACTAGTATGTATTTCTTTTAATCCATTTGTGTATGAACATGGTTGATGATTAATATAAGTTGAATATGTTTGTTCTTCTATCTTTTTATGCTTTGAATCTTGTTTGAAAAAGGATGCTTCAAAGTAGACCTAGGATATTCATCCACTAATGAACAAATGCTATAAATAGATTTGTGTGTTAGTGTTTACAAGTATTGAGCTTCATATTTATCATGTCAATAGTTGTGGTGAGAAATCATTCAAGGATTAACATGATAAAACTCACAATCTTGGTGAGAAATCAACAAGATTGAGAGGATATGTATTTATAGAAATCATCAAACTAGTTCATCACTTGATTAATAGAATGCATATGAAATTAGGTCAATGAAACTAATATTGACATGCTTCCATCAATTAAAAACAAACTCCAACTCTCTTGAATCCAAACCATAACTCTCTTTTGAAAAGACTATTTTAGTTATTTGCTTGGAAATTCATGATACTAGTAGCTTAGAAAATAAACCCTTTGGTTACTTAAATCTTAAAACACGCTTTGCTATTGAAAGACTACAATATACACCAATCCCTGTGGATACGATAAATAGAAATACTTGATTCGCCGAATATTCCTACACCACTTACCAACATATCAAAAAAGCAAAAACACCTAAGCCCAATATACAATTTATCTCAAGCAGGCCCTGTTCCCAAACTTGACATCAGAACAAACCCTAATGCAGACATTATAAAAGGATTAAAGGCACAGAAATCAAGGGAGGCAACTGTTCATTTTCAAAAACCAGTAAACAAAACCTAGAAACATAACTGAGGCAACAATCATAAACCCAGAACATAGCAAGAACATCAATCAGAAACCCCAAAATAATACAAATTCATCATTTCCCAAACAATAAACCCCTTTAGAAAATCGAAATAGCCACAAAGAGAGGAGATTTTGGAAAGGTAATACTCGGTTTTGAAGAGAGAGGTGGAGGTTGCGAACTCTGTGTCGCCATCCTTCTCCTTCTCTCCCTGTTTCTTTCATTTTCTGCATAAACATCACCGGTTTCACCCAAATAGAAGCTAGGGTTTTTCCCCCTTTCAATTTAGGGTCACCTGTAAGCATCAAACAAGAAAAACGATGAGAAATCAGTAAAAACAGAGCAAACAGAACGCGTGAGAGAGAGAGTTAGCTTCTGCAACAACAGATCGAGAGAGAGAGATTGGTAGTTTTTGGGAATCGCGAGCCACAGTGATATCGAGAGAGATGAGCGGCGGCGATGAGAGATAACGAGAGATGAGAGAGGGACGAGTTTTTGGGAATCGCGGGAAAGAGAGAAACCGTTTCTGGGAATCGGAGTGAGAGAGATGAGGATCGAGTGAGTCAAGACCGATGAGGGTCTGCTTCCTCTTTCAATTAGTTTTCCTTTGTCTGTGTGGTCCATGTGAATCTGATGCAGGTACATACATGGTAATAACTTTGCATCCTCCTTGATAGCCATCAGATCTGTCCTAGTTCAGATCCAACGTTCCAGAATGGTGGACCACACTATGCCTCATGGAACCTCCTATACAAGATCCAGCAGTGCTTTTGGGCTTGGGCTCAGCTTGCTCCATACACCCCCCAGATTTGACTACACCCACAGGCCCATTTCTAAACTCACTCATTAATTTATTTATTATGCAAGTATTTTATTTTATTTGATGTATTAAATAATGATTAGTATAAGATGGTTTTTATTTTCTAAATTATCGATTAAATTCGAAGTTTATAGTTTGTTAGATGATAGCCTAATAAACTAAAAACTTCTATCCATGTTCTAAAACAAAAAATATAGTGTTATGGCATTTAATTAAATTGTTGGATGATAGCCCGACGATTTAATTAAATTTAAAGTATTTGGGCCATTAGATGATAGCCTAATGACTTAAATACTTTTATTCCATACACTTAATAAATGTGAACTTTATTTCACCTCACCTTTTTTCATAATAAAGATTTTGGATGAGAGATGATTGGTCGAGCTCACTCACTAATTTCGAGTATTTGAATCGTTAGATGATAGCCTAACGTTTTGGTATTTGTCATCCACAATTTAAAATCAACTCAATCCATTCAAATTCTTTTCCGCTCATGTGCGATTATCAAAAACATTTTTATTAAAATCAACACAACCAATTCAAACATTTTCAAGAAGAACTACAGAATTTTGACTTTTCCATTGCACGAGGGAATACGTAGGCACGCGGTTTCAAAACCGTGTCAAACTCAAAATAATAATAAACAAATCCCTTTTCTTATTTCTTATTCATAATTTAGAAATTAGCGAATACACACACAAACACTTTTGGAACTAAATGGGTCCCATCGAGTACGATGGACGTAAGAGGTGCTAATACCTTCCTCTTACGTAACCGACTCCCGAATTCATATTTTTGGTCTTGTAGACCTCCTTATCCGCATTTGTGGGGTTTTATCTATACTTTCCCGTTCCTTTTGGAACAAATAAAATTAGGTGGCGATTTCATTGTTGTTTTTTTGAAAATTTAAATGATTTTTGAAAAAACGAGTTGCTTCACAACCTTGAAAAGCCCTTGTGATTATTGCATTTGTATTTTCAATATGTTTTTAGACGAATGCATAATTTAGTCTTTTGTTTGCAAGATTTTTGGATGAGTGTTTTTTGTCCCTCACCTTTGTGTGTTCTTCATCTAGCGATGAAATTTTGCTATGTGTGATTCATGATTAAGCTTGTTTTATTTTAGAATGTTTTGCATGATTTTTTTACCTAGGATTTGTTTTGTTTATATGTTATCGTTGTAGAATTGTGGTAATTGTTTTAATCTATGTCTAGCAAAGCTCAAATCCCTAACATAGAGTAAACATCTAAGGCAATTACCAAAACAGATTCATAAAGCAAACTTTATACAACACCAAGGGCGACAAATATACAGGTGTTCAAGGTAAATATACAAACATAACCAACAAATAGAGAAATACAAAGAGAAGAGAAGAGATAAATCACTCATTTACACTGGTTTGTCAACGCCTATCAAAGAGCAATCCACCTCCAATCATCCATAAGCAAAACCCTAGTGTTGTTTTTTAAGATAATCTATCAAAAACTATAACGTGATGGAGTTTGGGAGCAAGAATCCACCCTAAAAACCATAAAACACAAAAATGAACTAAAATGAAACTATATACAAATCATGTCTCGCAGCCATCGCCCGACGCTCCAATTGCACCACCCGACGCTGGTTCTTTATTACTTGGACCACGATGCTCCATGTAAGCATCTGGGCAATATATCTCAACACCGCCCGACGACCAAAATCACCGCCCGATGCTGCTTCTCTTCCTCTCCCAACGAGCTGATGGCGAGCCAAAGTCATGAATTAATGGATTTTCTCAATGTTGCACCACTCCTGCATCGCCCGGTGAAGCTTCCGACGCTGAGAGCGCCATATCATCTCCACCTCACCGCTCGGCGATGGACACCAGAAAAGAAATTTTTGTTGCTTTCTCGGCACAACTTGGAATGACTTCTCTTTTTGCCTTATTCCATTATTGATCAACAATGCATCTTAGAGCTTTTATTCCTCTTGCTCCAATAATGCAACAAATACCTACAAAATATATACAAAACTAATCAACCGGTACAATATATACACAAAATGCAATAAAATATATTTACAACAAAAAGCGGGGTTATTCAACTGATATTAACAAACAAGAACGGATAAGTGCCACAAAACATATATACAAAATAACTACATTTTGCCATTTATCACACGTTCAAACCAAAAGCATCCTCAACCATCTCACCGATCAGATTAAAGTTCTCCTCATATTCCATAGGAGACCGACTACTTGAACCATGCGTGTTGCTAGTCTCTAGTACGGTACTCGGCAGTTCTTCACCATTATACGTCTAAACCCAATAATTTTTAATGAAACCCCTTCTATGGAAATGACGTGTTACTTCCTCTGAGTCACTAATTATTGGTCTATATTCACATTTAAGACAAGGACACCTAACTCCTCCTTCGCTTCGACAATATTCCTGAGCAAAGGCTAACGTGATAAATCCATCAACTCCTACTATAAAATTGGGTTTAAGTTCACGTCTTCCTGAAAATGTTCTATCGTACATCCAACTACGATAATACTGATAATATTTCATACTGCACATTTATACAAACATTTTCTTTTTAATTAAAAATATTGATCAACTTAATAATATTCTTAAACATATACTATTTAATATTTACTATTCTTCAAAATATTATTTTTGTTTTAACGGAAAAAAACATGTACCATATAAATATATATTATATATATTAAAAAATACTATTAAATATATATAACTATTATAGTTCATTAAGATAATTAAATATAAATAATTATTATAATTTAAAAAAATACTATTAAATATATATATATAACTATTATAGTTCATTAAGATGATTAAGTGTGTGTGTATATATATATATATATATATATATATATATATATATATATATATATATATATATATATATATATATATATATATATATATATATATATATATATATATAATTTTTAATAAAACTGTTTTTATAAAATATATATAAAAAGGATGTTTTTTAATTATAGTTTGTTTGTATTTCTATTTTTCAAAAATATAATTTAGTTTTTATTATATAGAATAATATAATTTTCTTGTTTAAAAATTTAATATAAACATATAAGTATTCTGTTTTTAATAATCTATTTTCATAATATAAAAATATTTTGTTTTTAATATACATAAAATATATATATATATATATATATATATATATATATATATATATATATATATATATATAAAAAATTCGTTTTAATTAATTCTATTATATTTTATAATCTGTTTTAAAATTCTATTTTTATTAATATTTATTATTTTATTTTTTATTAAGGTAAAACATATATTATTTTTAATAATATATTCTGTTAATTTTAAAAACAACAATATATAATAGTTTTTCTATTAATTTATAAAAACAACAACATATTTTATTAATATTAATATATAACAGTTTTAATAATATTAATATATAAAAAATTTAATAATAGTTTTAACATATCAGTTTTTCCTAATAGTTTTAAAAATATTAATAAAATTTATAAATAATTTTTTCGTTTTTTTATTTACTATATTCTGTTTTATTTTTAATGTTTTACAAAATAAATATTTAATATTTAATATATATTTTCCTAATATAATAATTAATTTATATAATAACCTGATTAAAAAAATAACATAATAAACCTATTAAAAATATATCACATTATAAATAAACTTATATTAAAATTCTGGAAATAAAACTTACCTCTTCTTCAATCTACTTCTCCTTCTTCTCCTTCATCTTCTTTTCCTTCACCTTCTTTTCCTTCACCTTCTTCTCTCTTCAAAATCTGGAGAAAAAAAAATTCAACATTAAAACCTTAATACAGTAATGAATATAAAACGAAACTATAAAGAAAAACAGATGTAACTTACCTTTGATCTAAGAATAGATGAAATTTGTGTAAAAATTTGGAATTGAAAAGTATACAAAAATGATTTGAGATTGAAATTTTGGGGATTTTAGGAAAGAAGGGTTATGGTTTTTAAGACAGGGAAGAGAGTAGAGGGAAATATTTTATGCTGATGAACGGAAGTGGGGAAGAAGGGAAAATGAGTAAGTAAATATACTTATCAGCGACGTGAAAAACACGTCGGAACCTTGCCAGGTGAGACTCACGTCGCAACATGTCAACGGTCACATTAATTAATGTTCCTGCCTACAATGGTGCCTCATGTCACTTCAGTGGAACGCTGAATTTTCCCTCTAAAAGTTGTGACGTGTTTATAACGTCAAAACTAAATTTTTTAAAATTTGAATCTTTTCTCCCATGTGAATGTTATAGCTTTTTCTATTTTAATTTATAAACTTAATATAGCGATGTGTATTCCGCAACTTTTTTCACATACCTCAATCTCTGATTCCTGATTACTTTATGTTTATAAAGTTATTTAAAATTTAAAAACACATTGCGACGTGGTTGTCACGTCGCAATAAGCAATAATTACCCACGTGACTCCCATTTCGCTACTTTATGTCGTTGGAGACAGTATTTCTTGTAGTGCATTTAGTGGTGCACTTTATTTGTTAACTTTATTGATGACTATTCCAAGAAATTATGGGTTTTTGTATTTAAGACAAAAGACTAAGTGATGGAGAAGTTCAAAGAATTTAATACTTTGGTTAAGAGGCATACAAGCCAGAAGCTAAAATGAGTTCATTTTAATAATGGTGGTGAGTATTGTGAACCATTTGATGCCCATTACAAGCAGCATGGTATTGCACATGAAAAGATTTCTCCTAAAACACCTCAATTGAATAGTTTATCAAAGAGGATGAATTAAATATTAATTGAGAGAGTAAAGTGTGTGCTCTCTGAAGCTAATTTGCTTAGTCATTATTGGGGTGAAGCATTTTACATGGCAGTGCACACTCTTAATCTTACTCCTACTATTTCTTTGAACAATGAAGTTTCAGGAAAAAAAATTGGTTTGAAAAGAATGTCAAGTATGATCATTTGAGAGTATTAGATTGTAAGGTTTTTGGTGCATATTCCAAAAGATGAAAGATCCAAGTTGGATGCAAAGTCAAAATAATGTATGTTCATCGGTTATGGGAAAGATGAGTTTGATTATGTGATGTATGATCTTGTAGGGAATAAGCTTATCTGAATTTGAGATATATGGTGTTCATGGAATACGAAACTATTGAAGATATTGATAAGGTAAGGAAAACTCCATCCAAGAAAGATAACAATTTGTCTAATGTTGATTCAGTTTAGTTACCTAGTCATAATTTAGATGTTTTTGGTAGTGATAATCAGAATGGTGAGCCATATGATTATGTTGATTATCAACAACTTGGAGATGAGGTAAATATTCCAACTAATGATGATGAATGAGGAATCGATATGTCACATGATAAAAATCTTGGTGAAGCTCTAGAATCATCTCAAGTTCAACTTAGGAGGTCTAATAGGCAGGGACAATCTTCTACAAGGTATAATTCTGATGAGTATATATGACCTTAACTGATGTGGGTGAACCTGCGTGTTTTCAAGAGGTCAATTAAAAAGCGATAAAATTCAAAAGTGATTTGGATGCAATGCATGATGAGATGAAATTATTGTGTGATAATCTCACTTATGATTTATTGAAGTTGTCTAAAGATAAAAGGACTTTAGAAAACATGTAAATTTATAGAGTTAAACATGAGAGTAACTCTAAGTCTCCATGGTATAAAGTCATATTAGTAGTGAAAGATTTTCGTCAAAGAAAGTGTATTGATTTGGCTACTCCAATTATCATAAATCTTACTCCAATTATTCCAACAACAAATACTAAAAATAAATAAACAAGAAAATACGATATACACAAATTAAATTTACGATGAAAATTAATTTTACACTATTAACTAATAACATTCGTATATTCAATCAAGTCATACAAAATTTTTAAATTACTAATATAACATAATATGAATTCTTATTAGACCACAATATGTAAAATTAATTTGTTTTATATAAAACTATTTTGTTCAATCATTGCATATCAATTATATTAATAATAAAATGGATAAATTGTGTCGTTAGAATTGTAGGGTTTAATGGGTCAAGTTTCATATCTATCTCCCATATCATTATGCGTTAAAAATGGATCATATTTTTTTTCCCGAATTCATCGCTAATACCTATTATGCCTGTCAACTGATTGAGAAAATATCCGACTTTGTAACACATGCCGAATCTCTTTTTTTTTCCTGAGATGGAACCAATAGTCCACGTGTCAAGTTCTAACTAGAGAATAGTACAACAGCCATAACAAACTTCTATAACTAACTCCTACAAAAACTAATAAACCTCTCTCATTCACCAAAACAATTCCCAGTTAGAATTCCTTCATCTTTCCAATTCCAACACATCAATGAGCTTCCAGAGAATCACCTGCTTTGAAACAGCATGAGAGCCTTTGCACAAAGGTATCATCAAGCTCTTCAACATTCTTGAAGGCTCCCAGCCTAACCTCACTCCCTAGGAACGCTTGAATCTTTACACGTATGTATCAAGTTTTCAAGTATTCTGCCTTACCATTAACATGATGATGATGTTCAAGAATTATGCTTTTTTCTATATTGAATGCTGATCAATTTGTTTTGTTACTTTTCATCACTTTTAACTATTTGGGTTACTTATTATTGCTGAACTCAACATGTTTACTTCTTCTCTCATCACTTTGTAATACTTCTTTGCTCAATCTTGACACTCATTGTACTTAAATTGTAATGCAGGACTGTATACAATATGTGCAACATAGATCCCAAGTATAACTATTTTCGAGAACTATCTAACAAGTACAAGGAGATATGTGAAGAGTACATCATATCAAAAGTGAGTTACAATGCCATTTGAATTTCCTAGACCATTTGAATTTCGATCAAGACCCGATAGTGTATGTATTAGTTAACATGATTAAAATTAATGCTATTTTCTTATGAATAGGTTTTGCCATCTTTGCAAGGAAAGAAAGATGACCTTTTGTTGAGAGAATTGCTCAAAAGATGGTCAGATTACAAAGTTATGACCGATGGCCTCTCGTTTTTTTTTTAACTATCTTGACCAATATGTTCGAACTTTAATGCATACTTCTCTTGAAGAACTCAACTTCTCGTCCTTTAAACATGAGGTTGGTGATGTGATTCTTTAGAAAACTTGCACCAATGGTTTACTAATTTATTTATTTTACATTACCCTTTTCCCTTTTTTTAACACTAGGTTATCTTCATTTTAATTGTCTCAGGTATATGAAAAGATGAATGAAGAAATATTGGGTGCTATATTTTCTGTGGTATTCTCTATTTCTCTTTACTATCAATTTATCTTCCTAATGCTGCTACAATCAATCCAAATTAGTTACTCGATGTTTTCCTGTAATAGTAGTTTTTGTCTTAATTTGTTTGTATCCAGATTGAGCAGAAACTTGCTGGAGAGATGATTGATCAAACATTTCTTATTAACACGTTGGATTTCTACATAAAGTTTTGCCAATGCACAGAAAACGACAAGGCAGAGGTGATTTCTGTAAAACTTGGTTTATATTGCATTATGAGTCTACATTTGCTGTGTTCATCCTTGTGAGTCTTTAGGAAAGTTTCGTTAAGTTCAAATTCTTTATTAACCATTATGTTTGGATACTTTGGCTCAAAATTTGGATTTTGTTGGGACAAAGTATATCATGTGAAAGACTTATAATAGAAATATTTCAGGAGTTCTGTAATTTGAATTCCAATTATGAAGCAATGCATCCAATTTCTTAAACTAGACTAAGATGTTTGTAATAATTGCAGGGAGAAAAAATGAACCGCGGATCAGCTGATTTATCGAAGAAAATCCAGTTGACTATGGTGTGGCACTTATGTCTAAAAGATTTGAGGAAATTACGAAGACCATTTCTGTTGGTGATGACTTTGATGTTATTTCTGTTGATAAAGTGAGTAGCAAACTATTGACAATGATTGTTGAATACTGCAAGAAGCACCGAAGCTATTATAAATTTGTCGAAGTTGACCAGAGAACTCTGCTTGATCTTACAACATCTGCATGCTACATGAAAATCGAGAGCCTGGAGAAGCTAACATGGAGCAAAGTAGATGAGTTGATAAAAGGAAAGACAGCAGAGGAAGTTGCTGAGATGTTTGGAGATGTAGATGACTCAAACTCCAAGTTGTTAGAAGAGAACATCCAAGGAATAGAGTGTTTGGAGATGTAGATGTTTAGTTTACCAGTTAATAAGTACATTGGTTCTAATACAGTTAGAGTTGACACAATGTTTGTAGAAAATTCTTATGCAGTAATAATAGTTTTAAATGAGTAATTGATGGTTTATATGATAAGATATGGTGTTGTTACTATATTTTGAGGTTGTTAAGGGTGAAATCTTTGAGTACTGAGTCCAATCCAATGGAGACTGTTTTACCTATTAAGCATCAGTACTCCTTATCCATTTCTTAATTGTTGATATAAGTATTTATTGAAAGCATCAGTGCTCCTTAAACCCTCTCTAAAGTTATGATGCGGACACATACTATCATGACTTACAAAAACACACCTACGTTACTATTTAGGAGTTATTGAAAATTCGCAGAGTTCTTTATTTTAACTAAACTTTTAAAATATTAATATTATTATTTTTGTATTTAATAGTTACTAAAAATTTTATCCAACAACCATTTATACAGTTTTCTTATAATAAAGTTTTCATGTATACAAAAAAGGTAGTAGCTACATAGGTATTACTTCAATACGCTTACTCGACAAAGTGTAGGCTTGTTGGGTGAAAACAAAGGCGGTTCAAATGACCTTGGGTTAAGAAAAAGTATTTTTGTTGGTCGAAAAGAAAGGTTTGCTGGGAGAAATGAGGTGGTCAAAGCTCTCTTGGATGAGCTGGACATAACTTCCCTTCCTAATGATGAAGAAATTTTTTTATTCATTAAGATGGTTTCTTCCACACTCTTGAAAAATAAAAAATGTTTTTGTTTATGTTAATTTACGAATACATTTTGTTGGGTGAATATGTATGTTAACTTTAGAATTGATATTTTTGAGTGAATTCGTAAGTTAACTTACAAATTCACCTTATTTCAAGGTATTTCGTAAGTACTTACGAATTTGCCTAATATCCCAAATTTATTAGGATTAAAATACAATTTATATTTTACTATTTAATTCGCAAATTATCTTACTAATTTCCCTTATTTCAAGGTATTTAGTAAGTCCACTTACGAATTCGCTCAATATCCCAAATTTATTAAGATTAAAATACAATTTATATTTTACTATTTAATTAAAAAATTAATTATTAAATTTATTTTTTAATTTTATATCATAAATTTACTTTAATAATTTTTAATTATAAATTTAAGTTGTTTTTTATTAATAATAATTCAATTTAATTATATTGTTAGAAATATATTATATAATTAATGCATATCAAGTAAATCAAGGCAAAAAATCAATTGTATCTTTTCATATAGAAATTGATATCAATAATATTAATATGATTTTTATTATAGGCCAAATTTGATATTAATATTAATTGTATTAATAGATTTTATTATTATAGGTCAAATATAAGTTAGACTTTAATGCATATATTTTCTATTTTTTACTACGTGAAATCGTGTATATATGTAATGGAAATCACATGAAATAAAATATAATATTTTGAATCTCATAGAATAGAAAGTTAGTTACAATTGGAAAGTGGGTAGAGTTTATATACTCTAATCTCCACTGTACTGACTCAGCACAGATATTACAAATAAACCCTTTCTATACTTATGGTATATTACAAATATACCCTTTCTATACTTATGCCATATACTCTAATAGCTCCCCTAGAAACTGAGATCACCCCTGAGCCATAGCAGCTTTATCAATGACTTGCAACTTGCTTTTGAGTTGCAGGAATTTGAGA
This sequence comes from Vicia sativa, assembly GCA_021764765.1. Lineage (NCBI taxonomy): Eukaryota > Viridiplantae > Streptophyta > Magnoliopsida > Fabales > Fabaceae > Vicia > Vicia sativa. The sequence goes on from CM038792.1 coordinate 5,547,310, forward strand.
GGTGACAGGGGCTTGGTGAGCAGATCAGCATACTGATCAAAAGCTGGGACATGTTTCACAACTAAACTCTTGCTTAAGACTTTTTCTCGAAGGAAAAAGATATCCAATTCCATATGCTTTGTCCTAGCATGGAGAATAAGATTGTGGGAGAGAGCCACAATGCTCAGGTTGTCACAAAGTAGAACAGGAGTAGTAGAAGGCATTCTGCGCTCAATGAGTAGAGATTGAATCCACAAAACTTCTGCAGCAGAGTTGGCCAAACTTCTTTACTCAGCTTCGGTACTAGACCTGGCAACCAATGTCTACTTCCTTGACCACCAAGACACTAGGTTTGGTCTAAGAAATATGCAAGATCTAGAGGTAGATTTCCTGTCATTTGGATCAGCACCCTAATCTGTATCAGAGAATGTTGTAATAGACAAGGGAACTTGTGTATTAGCGCTCTAAAGAAGCAGACCATGATGTAGAGAGCCTTTAAGATACCTCATAATCCTTTTTACAGCAACCCAGTGACTTTCAAGAGGGTTAGATAGAAATTGACAGACCATGTTTACAGCATAGCTAATTTCAGGCCTAGTGATGGTAGCATACTGAAGGGCACCTACAATGGACCTGTAAAATGTAGGATCCTGCAGAGTATCAGTACCATGCTTGGTGAGTTTTGCTTTCTACCCGACTTTTTGATTTTATCTTCTATGATTCCCGATCTAAGTTATCTTGGTTTCCTCTAACTTTGTTGTATCAGGACCTCATTGTAAGGGTATCCGAGTAAGCACAGAACTTTTAGCTAGGGTGACCGAGCTTATAGGTCGAGTATTTATCATTATACTACCCGATCTCGTCAGATTTACATTTTATACGAATCAACTTTGGATCCCTTCTAGCTTTACCTTAACAAGAATAGAGTGTCTTCCGCCCATGCAGGGGTAAAAGACGACACTTTTACTATTTTTAGCAGAGATATAAATGAGATTCTTTACAATCGTCAGAGAAAATAGCTTGCCTTATATAATAGTTTTAAGCAGCATAAATTTGTAATTTATCCAACTTCTTCGATTTCTTCACTTTGTCGCCTATACTTTAATCGAGATGCCTATATGATCCCCCAAACGTGAGGTTTTGTTAGAACAAGATGAAGCGTTTTTACACACCCGTCCTGATAAGGAGGACTTTATTACTTTGTTGCTTCGTCGAGTGCTGGTAAGGTTTCCATATTGATGTACTTTTATTTAACCCAATCCTCTTGTTTGCTATAGTTGTGGTCTTGTGATTAACTTCCTATGCCTCAGCACTTCTGTTCAAAGTATAAACACCAAAAATATATAATTTTGTAGCAAAGTTGCATCATCATACAATTTAACATATCCACCCATTTTACCAAAAAAAGATATAACGTCTCACAAAATTGGCTAAACTGTATCTAATAAATGTCAACTAAGTACAAACATGCATCATTATCAAAGCATCAATATATCATACGATCGTATAGGTGTCTAAGTGAGAATATTACACATGTTGTATCTAAGAAAACCCCATTGGACATTTGGTTTACGTACTGAATATATTTTCAGACCACCCTGCGGATATGCGACAAACTATATAATCTTGTTTCGCCGTGTATATGAATTGATGAGATGTAAAAGCATTTGTTTTACCAAAACCAGTTCTTCAATAATGATCATAATTCATTTCTTCTGCTAAACTAAATGTATTGCATGTATTTCAGATATGGATAATGAATCTGATATAGAACACTACTAATCTATTTATCTTGCGGTGCCATATTATCAGAATTCAAGCTCTAAATAAAAACAAATACATCTATAAAAATGAGCCATGAATAAACAGATAAACAAAGAGACTTGTCTTTTATCGGGTTTTGTTTATCATCTTCAAATGTAGACTTTTCTTGTAGTTTAACTCATAGCGATGTATGTGATGGTTTCATCCCGGAAATCATATTACAAGTCGGTGTTTGTTTGGGACCGCCTCGAATCAAATTCATTTCTCGTGCATCTCCCTTGACGAGAATATGACGGTTTTTTATTAGAGATAACTTTGACTCTCCGGGTGCTGTTGACAGCCCGGCGTGATTAATTTATCTTTTTGTGCCGATGTTGGGATTCTTCCAATCCGATGAGGGTTCTGTCATTCGAGACCTGTCATATTTTAAAAGCTGTAACATTTTTTCTGTTAGCTCCTATCTTTTCCTCCACTGCAATACATACCAAATACGTACTTAACATTTCACAGAGACATATAATCGAAATAAAGAGTTACACTAGATTCAAAATAGCAATAGAAATGTGTTTTGATGTGAGTAATCAGTGCAATGGACTAGAGGATTAAATCGTATATCGTATATGTCAATGTTGTCAGAGTCGAGATCTTACATAAGACTGGTAAGGGATATTAAGATCGTAAAATATAAAATCGTAATTAAAATCGGAAGATCTTACACACTTAATTTAATAAGATCGAGAGAGGATAACAAGATCGTAAAACATAAAATTGTAAGATTTTACTAAAAAAATAATACTTCAAATTTTATATATATATATATATATATATATATATATATATATATATATTAAATAGTGCAACGTTTGGATATTGGATATAAAACCTTAAAGTCTAAAATCTTAATCATAAAACTAAAAATCTTAAATCTTAAACCTAAATTAACAAAGTTCATGAAATAAAATGCTCAAAATCAAAGAGGCTAGTATAAATCACAAATGCGCCTATATTTTGGATCATCTCCCATAATATCAATTCCTTCATCTTCACTAATCTCATCATATCCACCACCATCATCATCATCATCATCATCATCATCATCATATCCTCCATCCCCATCATCATCATCATCATCTCTTCCATCACCTTCGTCTGTATTAACTTCTTCATTGTCACTTTCTATATTTTCAAGGACATCTCATCTACATGTGCAGTTGATTTAGCAACAATACTTTGCATCAAATCCTCATCTAAATCAGCTACATTTACATGACTACCACCTGCATTTTCTTCCTCAGCAACACACCACCAGTCATCATCATCTTGAAAATCGTCGATTGTTAGATCTCTTTTTTCCTTTCAGCCTTAATCTTGGTCAATCTTGTATTTACCATCACATATACAAGATCATTCATAGTCTTTTGTTTCAACCGATTTCTTTTCTTCGTATGAACCTAATAAAGGAAAATATTAAATTAAATTGAATAACATATAGTAAATATAAAAATATAAATGATAATTTGAAAATATACCATCTCGAAAGCACTCCAATTTCTCTCACAACCAGAAGAACTGTATGTCAAACTTAACACGCGAATAGCAAAGTTTTGCAACTCGGGGTGTGCATCGCCATAAGATTCCGACCATTGAGTCGGTGTTTTGTTTTCTAGTGCACATTGAGCTATTTCACTCCCAAAGAACCCTTTTTTACTCTTAAAATCCTTAAGTTGACAATCAATTTTATTCACCACTTCCATGTCTCCTCCCATCATCCTTTGTAAACATGCATACATCCCTTGTTTCACTTCACCGTCTGCTTTAAAATTAGGCTTGTAATGCAACATTGGATTAAGATAATAACCTGCAACATGCAAAGGCCTATGCAACTGTTTGTCCCATCTGTTATCTATTATTTTCCATAAAGGTTGGTAGCTTAAGAAAGAAAAGATTAAATTAGTTCTAAAATAAATACTAATATATGCTTATATCAAATAAATCAATTTAAGATATTTTATAAAATTATACCTTTTTTTCTTATTATTGTATCCTGCTTGTATTTCCTCTTTTGCCTAATCAATTGCTTCATAGATATTGCCCATGGTTGGCTTCTCATCAGAATCCACCATACACAAGACTTTAAGTAATGGAAAAGCACGCTTAAGACAGATAATCAAATTTTTTCAAAAGTCCTTATTTGTGACTATATTTTCAACAAATTTCTCATCTTTTGTCTTGGCAAATTGACTATCTTTCCATTCTTTAGAAGTGAACATCCTATACAAAGCTCCCCTCTTCTCATTCAAGCAAACCAAACACAAATATGATGTTGCAAAGCGAGTGATGCCAAGTCTTATTAACTCACCTCTATCAGTATAATGATGTAACAAAGTTATAAGGTCTGTCCTAGCATAAATATATGTTGTGATCTTTTTACCCGAAGCAATAATCTCCTTATGCATAGGTATCTTGCACTCAAAATCCTCTAACATTAGATCAATGCAATGAGCTGCACAAGGTGTCCAATAAAGCTTATTCCTTTTCTCCATCAAAATTTGTCCAGCCAACTTGTAGTTTGCAGCATTGTCTCTTACAATTTGAACATTTTCTTCCCCCACTTCCTCAACAATGTCATCCATCATTTTGAAAACTTAATCAGCTGCCTTTGAAATTCCAAATGCATCAATTGATTTTAAAAAGAAAGTTCACATAGGACTGTTGACTAAAAAGTTTATGATATTCCTCCTCTTTTGGTCAGTCCACCCATCTGTCATTATTGTACATCCAAATTTTTTCCAAGCAGCTTTATGCTCCACCAATATGCTATTTATACACTCAACTTTTTTCTTTAAATATTTACTTTGAATGTCCTGATAAGATGGTGGCTTATATCCTTTACCATATTGCGCAGTCATTTCACACATCTTTATAAATTCTTCATCTTTTACAACGTTAAAGGAGATAGCATTGTTGTAAAATAAGTTGCAACTTGTAGGTCAGTGTCCTCCTTTTCTTTTTTCTTAAAAATATCGTTGATAGTTGATTGAGAAGTTATCCCCCTATTGAAAATATTTGCAAGACTTGAAGATTCAACTTATTTTCTTTTACCATCTTCCACATCAACCTCTACTACGTCTTCACTTAGACTTATATTCTTGATGAGGTTGGTTTAGAATTTATGAACAATAGTCCATATTTTTTGCGAACTTCATTAGGAACAGAAACACACGGTTCAACATTACTATTTGTCCCAGCTAAATGATGCTTAAATCGAAAAGCTCCTCCACTAACCTCTTTGTGACAATAATTTCACTTGATCTTTCTTAATCCATTATTTACAGGAGTCTCATATTGCCATCCCACATCTTGTCTTTGACCAGGAGCATTTTTGCAACTTTCTTATTTCTCATATTTCTAACACTTGGGTTTATTGGAGCAGAAAGCGGCATACTATTACTACTACTACCACCTGTCATATGTCCAATTAACAAATAAACAAAGAGAACAAATCTAAGACACATAATTTAAAAAATAATCATATTAAAAAATTTAAAATTAAGAGTATTTTTTATTAAAAGAAATAAATTCAAAAAGACAAATAAATAAATAGAATTAATAAGCAATATTATAAAAAATAATTTAAATTATTTCTTTATTAACTTTTTAAAATATATTAGTAAATAGTAACACTTTTTAATATTATATAAAAATGTCATATATTCAGTATTATATTTTAAAATAAAAATGAATTAAAAAAATCAAATAAAGTAAAAATCTCAATAGAAGAGTTAGAAAAAAATAGAAAAAAAAACAAATAACCTATAAACAAAAAGTAATATTATTTTTTATATTTTGTCATTGTTTTTTCACATTTTCTTTATTACTACACAAAATTAATGAGTTAATTTATTAAAAAAAGTAATATTATTAATTTTGAATAGTATATTGTCACGTTTGGTTTTATGAGTTATGACTATACAAAACCAATTTGTTAAAAAAAAGTAAGAGTGTCAATTTTATAAGTAAGAGTATCAATTTTATGCACCCGTCAGTCACATTATTAATTTATTAGTTTGAAAATTAGAAGCACTTAGAAACAAGGCAAACAGTTAGTATAATAATAAACTATTAAAAAGTACCCATCACTGTCATCCATACTTTTAGAAAATTAAAAATCACGTAAAGTAAGTACTGAAGAAAAAACAAAACATTTAAAAATTATAAACAATTGAAGAAGATAAACATCACAAACTAACAAAAAGCAAAATACAAAAACAGAGCATTACAATGAACGAAAAGGAAAAACAGAACAAAAACTAACTTGTTTCTTCTACTTCTTTTTTCCGGTAGTTATATTTGAGAACGCCGTGAAGAGAATAATAACTATTACAGAAGGAATTAGGATTTAGGGCTACCAACAAGATGTATTTATAGAAAGAGGGCTAAACAGGGTTTCACTTGACCCGTGTAAAAAAAGTGTTATTTGTCTAGATTTGCGAGATTTGATTTTCCATATTTTGAAATTTATAATTTCGCCGTGATTTCTGCTAGGTAACGATCTTACTTGCGATCCAGATTGGTGAAGGTGATTGAGATTGCAAGATCGTGCGATTCCACGATCTGGATCGCGATCTTGACAATATTGCTTGAAACTATTGTAATATTAGTTTACTGACTTAGTCTATTCTCTATGCTTTTTTTAGTGAAAAGCTCATGGCCTCATTGCCCACAGAATGTTAACAGGTGTTGTGAGTGAAAAGGATATCATGAATGTCGAGATATGGTCAAGCCGACACATATCACTGTTCATAGATTTGGCGTTTGATAGCAGCCGGGTTTTACATGAGCATAAGCATTCTTCATCATAAATGTCAATTAGATGCCATCACATAAGAGATTTAAAAGGGAGTAAAGATATAAGAGAGGGCGACACAAGGATTTGGTAAGGCAGTTCACTAATCCGTCCTTGCTTACGTCTGCCCCCAATTTCAAATGAAATTGAAACATCAATCTTACTTTGCAAAAATTGATTTCAAAAAGAGGTGTTCCTAGAGCAACCCTATAAACTGTAACCGTTTATTGTTGATTCAACATATTCTCTTCTTTTGATCTTCACCAAGACCAAGACACAATAGGAACCAATTGATTTATTGAATCTTGTTACTCCATTTTGAGGACCCAAATCTCCAAAACAATTTTACGCACAATCAACTATGACTATTAAACCCAAGAACTTCCAATTTGATTTTCCATTATCACACTACTCCTTTGTGAGTTAACCAAATTCCAAAGCTTTCTCTTGGCCACAATTCCTCTTTTAAAAGTCTTGTACAAACCCCTAAACATACCAAAGATATTGGAGTACAAACGCTAGGTTTTTTTAGATGAAACCCCCATAATTCTTAGCCTAATATGCTCAGCTACACAAAACCTAATTGGACGTTATCGAACCACATCTAGATGACATCCTGACAAAAGATGATTATGTGTGATTTGTTATAGTGTAAGCATAGGTTAGAGGTTGAAGGTGAAAAACAATGGTGATAAGTGTTTATAGTTTCATCAACTTGGAATGAAGCATATATGATGTATTTATAGTTATGGGATTTTGTAGGCAAATGAGAGAAGTTTCGGAATGAAAAAATGACCCACAAAATAGTATGTTTCGGCCAAAAAAAGGGATGAGTCGACACATGCAAAACAATAGATACATTCTTTAATAATTCAGTACATATATCGGCGTATAGATCGTATAGGCTGACGCATGTGTATGTCTTTTAAAGCAAAAATGTTTTAATGTGCTGCATGCTTTAATATTGAAGCACGTATATCGAAGCATAGATGGTATAGGTCGGCATATAAGCCTGTTTATGAGCATAAACTGATTTTTCATGATTAGGACCAATTTGAAACTTGTTTTGAATGATTCCTAAGACCTTTAAATGCAAGGGTTGCCAAAACAACTCGAGGATACTGTCCAATATACATAAGTGTTAAGTTTTTATAATTTTGACATCACGCAAAACATATCTAAAGGCAAGTTGCACTCACAAAAGAGTATATAATGTGTAAATCGCCTTCTATTTAATTAAAAGATTCCAAGCGACAATCTTAGCTTGAAAAGAGATGTTAATCAGGAAAAAAAAGCAAGTGTATTATTTTTATCGATGTAGTTATAATGGGATTTATCCCGAGTATCGATCTCAAGGACTACGTAGAAAATAATGCGTTGAATAATTAATTCAATTGAACAAAAACAATAAAGTTGATGTTGGTTTGTGATTAACTTCTATAATGGAATAATTAATAGAAAGTAAAAACTGACTTTTTCTAATAGTGAATAATATGAGTACTATGCTACGGGTGAGTGTGTGAATTGCCCCTGTAATAACTTCCTTCTTGATTTCTTCAACAAGTTCATATCATTCAATTACCAGCCCTTTGGGTTATTTTCCCCTAAGTCCTTAGTGGGAAAACCTTTGAACATTCAATCCTAATTCCTAAGTCCTTAGAGAATTATGATGAAATCAAGCCTTTGTTTTATCAAGGGTTAACCGGTGACCATAGGGTATCCCTAGTCCTAGGTGATATCTACTATAGTCTAATCGTACATAAACCTTAACAATTGCGGTCCAGCTGATCGTAATCGTAAATCAATCCTAATTGGTCCGATCAGGAAAGCATAAAAACTTTGCACGATTAAATTGAATAATAAAAACATGAAATGGATCACTCAGGAATTCAAGTCATTACAGAGTCAAATCAAGGACAAGGACACCCCTAGCATTGGTGGGTTTAGTTACTCATACTATTGTCCAAAAGAATATCAAAGACATAAAAATTAGACATTACTAATTACTGGTGAACTTTGATCTTCAATTGTTTTGCTCATGAAAGGTCTTTGTTGTCCAATAGTTGCATATGTTTTCTTCCTTAATCCTCTTAATTCTCCGTGTGCTCAAAAAGTCCTTTCTTAATCCTAAAAACTAAATTAAATAGTCTCCAAACAAATCTCAGCCAAGCAGAATGTTCAAAGTGCCCTCCAAAGATCAGATTCACTTAAAAACCTAAAATATAAAACATCTTCCACGCTACCAACATGGGTCGTGCTGGGAAACACTAGTCGTGTTGGTCTGTGATTTTAAAGATTTTATTTTTGCTCCAGGCCTCCTGACATGGGCCGAGTCAAGCCACATGGCCGCCCGTGTCAACACTCTATTTTTTGTATTGGGCGTGTGAGATTTTCCAACACAGGTGGTGCTAGCAGACACGGGCCGTGATGGTCTTCAGTTCTTCCATTACAATTCTTCCTCCTAACACTCTGAATCTTGCACGTTTTCGCTCCAATCTGTCCTGTTTTATTCTTGTGAACCTGAAGACACTAAAACACAAAACCAAAGCTAAAAATGCGACATAATGAAATAAAATGCTTGACATTGGTAATAAACTCTAACTAAAATAACATGAAATAACTGTATAAATACCACCTATCAGATGCAAACTCCAATTTGACTTTAATGTTCCTAAATTATCCTTAAATATGTCGCCGTAAGTTGATGTTCCAAATTTTCTCTTGAAGCACCATCCATATTTCACTTAATCCAATTATGACTAGGAAAACATCAATTAACTTGTATGATTCTAAGTACGGCGAGAGAATAATATTTGATGTTAAAGTATTTAATAATCGCAAACTCGTGAAATGAAAAGTATATTGTATCCCGTAAAATAACTAGATGTCATATAGATTAATTGCCTAACATGAAAAATATATTAATCAAAATCAATGTTATGATTTTGAAATCTCATATCATTTCCTGTGTGCCAAGTTTTCTAAAGAATTTCAAAATAGATTAAATAATTGGAAAACTTTTATATTCTAACAATCTTCACTTTACTGATATTTATTGATAAAGAAATAAGTGAGCAAGTGCATTAGCAAATTATGTACATATGGTAATGGACATAAATTAGTGGCAATCACTCATACTTTCATCAATGAATAGTAGTTTAAACTAGTTGGATAGGCTTAACTATCGATTTACTTGATTTAGGTAGGAAGGTCGCGGTAAAATGATCAGGTCAGTCGCTTAATGTCTATATTAGTTTTATTATTTTCTTTTATTTATGTTATTCTTTTCTTTTTATTTTAAAATATTTGTAATCCAACAAAATTAATTAAAATATGTATTTTATTCTAATATGGACAACACAAGGTATATAATAAACCTACGTATGTTTTATTTTTTTATCGATCCAAGTATGTTGCATTAGTTTAACAAAAAAAATTGTTTCTATGTTTTCAATCTAAAAAATCAACTTAGATATTTTAAGTTTTATTAACAATACCCCATAAATTTTAATATATACTCGATAAAAAAACTAACATCAAAGCTTATCAAAAATAGTTTTTACATGCAATGAAATCAATAAATCAGCAATAAAAAAGTAATCAAAAATAATAGAAATATATCAAAATATTATTTCAAAAATTAAATTATACGTCATGAGTTTAAATTTATATCATTGTCAATTTTTATGAATACATTTTGTTAAATAATGACATGCAATACATACAAATTATTTATTAATTATTATAACTTTCTAAATTTGAAGTGTAAGTACGCTATAATGATATGTATGCATTGGAAGCACAAGAAAATACAAAAAAAAAATCTTTAGATATTTCTGTTATTTATTAAAAATATTAAATAAAGTTGAAGAAAAAGTAAAAATATTATTGTTACTTATGCGAATAACCAGGGCAATGTTTTGCAATCCAATCTTTCATGCAATCATCATAATGAACAATTTTTTTATAAAGGAGAAACACTTCAAACCACACTTTAATATAACTAAAAACATTGAGCCGTTGTTTGCCCTATTATTTTAAGATTCAGCAGTACATTTGACTTATATTATAACTATTACTATCATCAAGATCATGACAATACATTTTTTGATTTGACTCATTGTCCTTATTCTTATTAATATTTTTTATTTTAAAAACTAAATTAAAATTCACAACTTTGCGATGTTCTAGAGTCTACACAAAATTCCTCTCACAAGATGTTAATGTTTGCGTTGAACCATTATTTATAACTAATATTTTTTTATTGAATAACAATTGATACATTATTGGAAATATTTACTATTTTTTAAAGTAAATTTGTATCGTCCTTAACCCATTATTCTAGATAATTTAAAAATATTTTATTATTATTTATATTAATAAATAGTGAATCTCAATAATCTTTTTACCATTTTTATAAAATAAAAAATCAAAATAATAAAGAAATGTTATATATATATATATATATATATATATATATATATATATATATATATATATATATATATATATATATATATATATATATATATATATATATATATATTGACAAAAATATGTATTTTGAAATATTTCCGCAAAATAATTAACCATGAATATTTGTTTAAATAGTCTATAATAATTTAATAGAAAACAAAATTAATTGAATTGATTAGTACAATAAAAATATCAATTAATAGGTTTTGAAAGAGACTAAAATTAAATAATATTATAAACAATGTAAAATTTTAAATATACATACGCTAAATATTTGAACATTTTATGAATATCTACTTAAATTTTTAATGTCAATTTAATCCACAAAAATCAATTAAATTGAAATATACAATACAAAAGTGTGAATTAATTGTCTACTTGTCCTAAAATATTCATATTTTTTATAAACAGTATATTAATCTATCTTTCTATACCATTTTTATAATAAAATAGCCTATATGTAATTTAGATTTATAATAGCATTCTCACTCCTTTTAAATTTATTTTTATCCTTAAAATTGAGATTTAATGGTCTTCTTCTATAAAATAGAATTAAAATTTAGAAAAGAATATTCTAATATATTTATATAAATTTAATTTTTTAATTATTTTTCTTTTATCTTATTGTCTTCTCTGGGTTAGGTCTAGGTCTCCTAGATGTATATATTTATATTTTCTTTTTTTATAAAAGAATTTTATTTTATTCAAAAACAATTGTAATCCAACTAAATAGTTAAAATATGTATTTTATTCTAACATGGTGAATATAAAGTATATAATAAACATGCTTATAAGTATGTTTTATTTTTTGATTGATGCAAGTATGTTGCATTAGTTTTAAAAAAAAATTGTCTTAGATATTTTAAGTCTTATTTAATAATACACCTTAAATTTTAATATATACTCGATAAAAAAATCAACATCAAAGCTTATCACAAATAGTTTTTACATGCAACCAAATTTATAAATAAACAATAAAAGATAAACAAAAATAATAGAAAGAGATCAAAATATTATTTCAAAAATTAAATTTTATATCATGAGTTTAAACTTAACTCAATACATTTTATTAAATCGGGACATGCAGCACATACAAATTATTTATTAATTATTATAACTTTCCAAATTAGAAGTAGTGTATGTAAGCACGTTAGCATGAGATGTATGCGCTAGAAGCACTAGAACCTACACACACACAAAATAATTTAGATATTTCTTTTATTTATTAAAAATATTAAATAAAAGTCAAAGAGAAAGTAAAAATATTACCATTACTTATGCGAATAATCAGCGGCGCAGTTTTTTCCAATACAATCTAACATGCAAGCATCATAATGACCAATTTTTTTGAAGGAGGAACACCTAAAACCACACTTTAATTTACATAAAAACATTGAGATGCTGTTTGACCTAAAATTTTGAGATTGAGTGGTACATTTGATTTGTATTATAAATAACATTATCATCAAGATCATGACAATACATTTTTTAATTTGACTCATTGTTCTTATTCTTATCAATATTTATATTATCTCAAACTAAATAAAAATTTACAATTTTGCGATGTTCTAGAGTCTACAAAACTCCTCTCACAAGATGTTAATGTTTGTGTTGAACCATTATTTATATCTAGTATTTTCTTTTTTTTTATTGAATAACCATTGATACATAATTGGAAATATTTACTATTTTTAAAGTAAATTCATATTTTCCTTAACCTATTATTCTAGATACTTTTAAAATATTTAAATATTATCTATATTAATAAACAGTGAAACCCAATAATATTTTTAATGTTATTATTATATATCAGTTGTTGCAAAACTGCTATATAATAATATGTCACCAAATCAGGGTTAGACAAGATATATCCCAACTTAACTCTCTTGAAGCATCATCCATATTTCACTTAATCCAATTATGACTAGGAAAACATCAATTAACTTGTATGATTCTAAGTACGGCGGGATAATAATATTTCATGCTAAAGTATTCAATAATTGCAAACTTGTGAAATGAATAGTATATTGTATCCCTAAAAATAAGTAGATGTCATAGAGATTAATTGCTTAACATGAAGAATACATTAATCAAAATCAATGTTATGATTTTGAAATCTCAAATCATATCTTGTGTGCCAAATGTTTTAAAGAATTTCAAAATAGATTAAATAATTGCAAACACTTTTATCTTCTAACAATCTTTACTAATATTTATTGATAAAGAAATAAGTGAGCAAATGCATTAGCAAATTATTTAGATATGGTTATGGACATAAATTAGTGGCAATCGCTCATACTTTAATCAATGAATAGTAGTGTAAACTAGTTTGATAGGCCTCACTATCGATTTACTTGATTTAGGTAGGAAGGTCGAGGTTGGATGATCAGGCCAGTCGCTTAATGTTTATATTAATTTTATTCTTTTCTTTTATTTATGTTATTCTTTTCTTTTTATTTTAAAATATTTGTAATCCAACAAAATTAATTAAAATATGTATTTTATTCTAACATGGACAACACAAGGTATATAATAAACCTACGTATGTTTTATTTTTTTATCGATGCAAATATGTTGCATTAGTTTAAAAAAAATTCAACTTAGATATTTTAAGTTTTATTAACATTACCCTCGTAAATTTTAATATATACTCGATAAAAAACTAACATCAAATCTTATCAAAATTAATTTTTACATGCAATGAAATCAATAAATCAACAATAAAAAAGTAAACAAAAATATTAGAAATACATCAAAATATAATTTCAAAAATTAAATTATACGTTATGAGTTTAAATTTATATCATTGTCAATTTTTATGAATACATTTTATTAAATAATAACATGCAATGCATACAAATTATTTATTAATTACTATAACTTTTTTAAATTTAAAGCAGTGTATGTAAGTACGCTATAATGATATGTATGTATTGGAAGCACGAGAAAAAACAAAACAAAAATCTTTAAATATTTCTGTTATTTATTAAAAATATTAAATAAAGTTGAAAAAAAAGTAAAAGTATTAATGTTATGGGAATAACCAGCGCATTGTTTTGCAATTCAATCTTTCATGCAATCATTATAATGAACAATTTTTTTATAAAGGAGAAACACTTAACACCACACTTTAATATTACTAAAAACATTGAGCCGTTGTTTGACCTATAATTTTGAGATTCAGTAGTACATTTGACTTATATTATAACTATTATTATCATCAAGATCATGACAATACATCTTTTGATTTGACTCATTGTACTTATTCTTATTAATATTTATATTTTAAAAACTAAATTAAAATTTCAAACTTTGCAATGTTCTAGAGCCTACACAAAATTCCTCTCACAAAATGTTAATGTTTTCGTTGAACCATTATTTATAACTAATGTATTTTTATTGAATAACAGTTGATACATTATTGAAAATATTTACTATTTTTTAAAGTAAATTTGTATCATCCTTAACCCTTTATTCTAGATACTTTTTAAATATTTTATTATTATTTATATTAATAAATAGTGAATCCTAATAATCTTTTTATTATTTTTATAAAATAAAATTATATATATATATATATATATATATATATATATATATATATATATATATGGCACATCCTTTTCCGTAAAAAATAGACTATTTATATGACCCAATGATTGACTGCTATTAATGACTAAGATTTAGTGTAAGTCATTTAAGCTTTACCATCAACTGTCAATGGATCCTATATATATATATATATATATATATATATATATATATATATATATATATATATATATATATATATATATATATATATATATATATTGACAAAAATATGTATTTTGAAATTTTTTTCGCGAAATAATTAACCTTGAATATTTGTTTAAATAGTCTATGATAATTTAATAGTAAACAAAATTAATTGAATTGATTAGTACAATAAAAATATCAATTAATAGGTTTTGAAAGAGACTAAACCATAAACCATATTGCGCAGTCATTTCACACATCTTTATAAATTCTTCATCTTTTACAATGTTAAAGGAGATAGCATTGTTGTAAAATAAGTTGCAACTTGTAGGTCAGTATCCTCCTTTTCTTTTTTTTATTTAAAAAACATTGTTGATAGTTGATTGAGAAGTTCTCCCCCTCTTGAAAATATTTGCAATACTTGAAGATTCAACTTGTTTTCTTTTACCATCTTCCACATCAACCTCTACTACGTCTTCACTTAGACTTATTTTCTTGATGAGGTTGGTTTGGAATTTATGAACAATAGTCCACATTTGTTTGGGAACTTCATCAGGAACAGATACACACGGTTCAACATTACTATTTGTCCCAGCTAAATGATGCTTAAATCGAAAAGCTCCGCCACTAACCTCTTTGTGACAATAATTGCACTTGATCTTTTTTGATCCATCGTTTACAGGAGTCCCATGTTGCCATCCCACATCTTGTCTTTGACCAGGAGTATTTTTGCAACTTTCTTATTTCTCACATTTCTAACACTTGAGTTTATTGGAGCAGAAAGCGGCATACTATTACTACTACTACCACCTGTCATCTGTCCAATTAACAAATAAACAAAGAGAACAAATCTAAGACACATAATTTAAAAAATAATCATACTAAAAACTTTAAAATTAAGAGTATTTTTTTATTAAAAAAAATAAATTCAAAAAGACAAATAAATAAATAGAATATAAAAATAGAATAAATAAGCAATATAACTTTTATAAAAAAATAATTTAAATTATTTCTTTATTAACGTTTTAAAATATATTAGTAAATAGTAACACTTTTTAATATTATATAAAAATGTCATATATTCAGTATTATATTTCAAAATAAAAATGAATTAAAAAAATCAAATAAAGTAAAAATTTCAATAGAAGAGTTAGAAAAATTAGAAAAAACCAAATAAACTATAATTAAAAATTAATATTATTTTTTATATTTTGTCACTGTTTTCACATTTTCTTTATTATTATACAAAATTAGTGAGTTAATTTACTAAAAAAGTAATATTATTAATTTTGAATAGTATATTGTCACATTTGGTTTTATGAGTTATGACTATATAAAACCAATTTGTTAAAAAAAAGTAAGAGTATCGATTTTATAAGTAAGAGTATCAATTTTATGCACCCGTCAGTCACATTATTATTTTATTAGTTTGAAAATTAGAAGCACTTAGAAACAAGGCAAACAGTGAGTATAATTATAAAATATTAAAAAGTACCCATCACTGTCATCCATAATTTTAGAAACAATTGAACAAAATAAACATCACAGACTAACAAAAGGCAAAATACAAAAACAGAGCATTACAAGGAACGAAAAGGAAAAACAGAACAAAAACTAACTTCTTTCTTCTACTTCTTCTTCCCGGTAGTTATATTTGAGAACGTCGTGAAGAGAATAATAACTATTACAGAAGGAATTAGGATTTAGGGCTACCAACAAGATGTATTTATAGAAAGAGGACTAAACTGGGTTTCACTTGACCCGTGTAAAAATAGCGTTATTTGTCCAGATTTGCGAGATTTAATTTTCCAGATTTTGAAATTTATAAATCCGCCGTGATTTCTGCTAGGCAACGATCGTACTTGCGATCTAGATCGGTGGAGGTGATAGAGATCGCAAGATCGTGCGATTCCACGATCTGGATCGCGATATTGACAACATGGCTTGAAACTATTGTAATATTAGTTTACTGACTTAGTGTATTCACTATGCTTTTTTAGTGAAAAGCTCATGGCCTCGTTGCCCACATAATGTTAACATGTGTTGTGAGTGAAAAGGATATCGTGAATTTCGAGATATGGTCAGGCCGACACATATCACTGTTCATAGATTTGGCGTTTGACAGCAGCCGGGTTTTACATGAGCATAAGCATTCTTCATCATGAATGTCAACTGTATGCCATCACATGAGAGATTTAAAAGGGAGTAAAGAGATAAGAGAGGGCGACACAAGGATTTGGTAAGGCAGTTCACTAATCCGTCCATGCTTGCGTCTGCCCCCAATTTCAAATGAAATTGAAACATCAAACTTACTTTGCAAAAATTAATTTCCAAAAGAGGTGTTCCTAGAGAAACCCTATAAACCGTAACTGTTTATTGTTGATTCAACATATTCTCTTCTTTTGATCTTCACCAAGACCAAGACACAATAGGAACCAATTGATTTATTGAATCTTGTATCTCCTTTGTGAGGACCCTAATCTCCAAAATGATTTTATGCACGATCAACTGTGACTATTAAACCCAAGAACTTCCAATTTAATTTTCCATTCTCACACTACTCCTTTGCGAGTTACCCAAATTCCAAAGCTTTCTCTTGGCCACAATTCCTCTTTTAAAAGTCTTGTACAAACCCCTAACATACCAAAGATATTAGAGTACAAACCCTAGGATTTTTTAGATGAAACCCCCATAATTCTTAGCCTAATATGCTCAGCTTCACAAAACCTAATTGGACGTTATCGAACCACATCTAGATGGCATCCCGACAAAAGATGATTATGTGTGATTTGTTAGTGTGTAAGCATAGGTTAGAGGTTGAAGGTGAAAAGCAATGGTGATAAGTGTTTATAGTTTCATCAACTTAGAATGAAGCATATATGATGTATTTATAGTTGTGGGACTTTGTAGGCAAATGAGAGAAGTTTCGGAATGAAAAAATGACCCATAAAATAATATGTTTCGGCCAGCAATGGGATGAGTCGACACATGCAAAACAATAGCTACATGCTTTAATAATTCAATACATATGTAGGCACATAGGTCGTATAGGCTGACGCATGTGTATGTGTTTTAAAGCAAAAATGTTTTAATGTGTTGCATGCTTTAATATTGAAGCACGTATACCAATGCATAGATCGTATAGGTCGGCATATAAGCCTGTTTATGAGCATAAACTAATTTTCATGATTGAGACCAATTTGAAACTTGTTTTGCATGATTCCTAAGTCCTTTAAATGCAAGGGTTGCCAAAAAAAACTCGAGGATACCGTCCAATATACATAAGTGTTAAGTTTTTATAATTTTGACATCACGCAAAACATATCTAAAGGCAAGTTGCACTCACAAAAGAGTATATAATGTGTAAATCACCTTCCATTTAATTAAAAGATTCCAAGCGACAATATTAGCTTGAAAGGAGATGCTAATCAGAAGGAAAAAAAAGTAAGTGTACTATTTTTATCGATGTAGTAATAATGGAATTTATCCCGAGTATCGATCTCGAGGACTACTTAGGAAATAATGAGTTGACTAATTAATTCAATTGAACAAAAACAATAAAGTTGATGTTTGTTTGTGATTAACTTCTATAATGGAACAATTAATAGAAAGTAAAAATTGACTTTTTCTAATAGTGAATAATATGAGTACTATGCTAGGGTGAGTGTGTGAATTGCCCATGTAATAAATTCCTTCTTGATTTCTTCAACAAGTTCATATCATTCAATTACCAGCCCTTTGGGTTATTTTCCCCTAAGTCCTTAGTGGGAAAACCTTTGAACATTCAATCCTAATTCCTAAGTCCTTAGAGAATTATGATGAAATCAAGCCTTTGTTTTATCAAGGGTTAATCGGTGACCATAGGGTATCGCTAGTCCTAGGTGATATCTACTATAGTCTAATCGTACACAAACCTTAACAATTGCGGTCCAGCTAATCGTAATCATAAATCAATCCTAATTGGTCCGAGCAGGAAAGCATAAAAACTTTGCACGATTAAATTGAATAATAAAAACATGAAATTGATCACTCAGGAATTCAAGTCATTACAGAGTCAAATCAGGGACACTCCCTAGCATTGGGAGATTTAGCTACTCATACTATTGTTCAAAAGAATATCAAAGACATAAAAATTAGACATTACAAATTACTGGTGAACTTTGATCTTCAATTGGTTTGCTCACATGAAAGGTCTCTGTTCTCCAACAGTTGCATATGTTTCCTTCGTTAATCCTCTCAATTCTCTGTATGCTCAAAAAGTCCTTTCTTAATCCTAAAAACTAAATTAAATAGTCTCCACACAAATCTCAGCCAAGCAGAATGTTCAAAGTTCCCTCCAAAGTTCAGATTCACTTAAAAACCTAAAATATAAAACATCTTCCACGCTACCAACACGGGCCGTGTTGGGCAACATTGGTCGTGTTGGTCCGTGATTTTGAAGATTTTATTTTTGCTTCAGGCCTCCTGACACGGGTCGTGTCAAGCCACATGGCCGCCTGTGTCAGCACTCTATTTTTTGTACTGGGCGTGTGACATTTTACAACACATGTCGTGCTAGCAAACACGGGTTGTGTTGTTGGTCTTCAGTTCCTATGAACCCGAAGACATTAAAACACAAAACCAAAGCAAAAAATGCGACATAATGAAATAAAATGCTTGACATTGGTAATAAACTCTAACTAAAATAACAGGAAATAACTGTGTAAATACCACCGATCAGAGGCAAACTCCAATCTTGACTTTAATGTTCCTAAATTATCCCTAAATATGTCGCCTTAAGTTGATGTTCCAAATTTTCTCTTGAAACACCATCCATATTTCACTTAATTCAATTATGAGTAGGAAAACAGCAATTAACTTGTATGATTCTAAGTACGGCGAGAGAATAAGTAAAATAATTGCACCAAGTGTTCTTTTTACCCAAGGCTTTGCGACTTTGGGTCTTTTAACAAAAATGCATCAATCTGTAATATTAGTACCCGAATATTTGATGCTAAAGTATTTAATAATTGCAAACTCGTGAAATGAAGAGTATATTGTATCCCTTAAAATAACTAGATGTCATATAGATTAATTGCTTAACTTGAAAAATATATTAATTAAAATCAATGTTACGATTTTGAAATCTCATATCATTTCCTGTGTGCCAAATTTTCTAAAGAATTTCACAATAGATTAAATAATTGGAAAACTTTTATATTCTAACAATCTTTACTGATATTTATTGATAAAGAAATAAGTGAGCAAGTGCATTAGCAAATTATGTACATATGGTAATGGACATAAATTAGTGGCAATCACTCATACTTTCATCAATGAATAGTAGTTTAAACTAGTTGGATAGGCCTAACTATCGATTTACTTGATTTAGGTAGGAAGGTCGGGGTTTGATGATCAGGTTAGTCGCTTAATGTCTATATTAGTTTTATTCTTTTCTTTTATTTATGTTATTCTTTTCTTTTTATTTCAAAATATTTATAATCCAACAAAATTAATTAAAATATGTATTTTATTCTAACATGGACAACACAAGGTATATAATAAACCAACGTATGTTCTATTTTTTTATCGATGCAAGTATGTTGCATTAGTTTAACCAAAAAAATTGTTTCTATGTTTTCAATGTAAAAAATCAACTTAGATATTTCAAGTTTTATTAACAATACCCCTTAAATTTTAATATATACTCGATAAAAAAACTAACATCAAAGCTTATCACAAATAGTTTTTACATGCAATAAAATCAATAAATCAACAATAAAAAAGTAAACAAAAACAATAGAAATACATCAAAATATAATTTCAAAAATTAAATTATCGTCATGAGTTTAAATTTATATCATTGTCAATTTTTATGAATACATTTTGTTAAATAATGACATGCAATACATACAAACTATTTATTAATTATTATAACTTTCTAAATTTGAAGCGTAAGTACGCTATAATGATATGTATGCATTGGAAGCACGAGAAAATACAAAAAAAAAAAAAAAAATTAGATATTTCTGTTATTTATTAAAAATATTAAATAAAGTTGAAGGAAAAGTAATAATATTATTGTTACTTATGCGAATAACCAGCGCAATATTTTGCAATCCAATCTTTCATGCAATCATCATAATGAATTTTTTTATAAAGGAGAAAAACTTAAAAGCACACTTTAATATAACTAAAAACATTGTCGTTGTTTGCCCTATTATTTTGAGATTCAGTAATACATTTGACTTATATTATAACTATTATTATCATCAAGATCATGACAATACATTTTTTGATTTGACTCATTGTCCTTATTCTTATTAATATTTATATTTTAAAAACTAAATTAAAATTCACAACTTTGCGATGCATGTTCTAGAGTCTACAGAACATTCCTCTCACAAGACGTTAATGTTTGCGTTGAATCATTATTTATAACTAATATTTTTTATTGAATAACAATTGATACATTATTGGAAACATTTACTATTTTTTAAAGTAAATTTATATCGTCCTTAACTCATTATTCGAGATACTTTAAAAATATTTTATTATTATTTATATTAAAAAATAGTGAATTCCAATAATCTTTTTATCTTTTTTATAAAATAAAAGATCAAAATAATAAAGAAATGTTATATATATATATATATATATATATATATATATATATATATATATATATATATATATATATATATATATATATATATATATATATATATATATATATAAGGTCATATATTGACAAAAACATCTATTTTGAAAAAATTTCGCAAAATAATTAATCTTGAATATTTGTTTAAATAGTCTATGATAATTTTATAGAAAACAAAATTAATTGAATTGATTAGTACAATAAAAATATCAATTAATAGGTTTTGAAAGAGACTAAAATTAAATAATATTATAAACAATGTAAAATTTTAAATATACATACACTAAATATTTGTACATTTTATGAATACCTACTTAAATTTTTAATATCAATTTAATCCACCAAAATCAATTAAATTGAAATATACAATACAAAAATGTGAATTAATTGTCTACTTGTCCTAAAATATTCATATTTTTTATAAACAGTATATTAGTCTATCTTTCTATACCATTTTTATAATAAAATAGCCTATATGTAATTTAGATTTATAATAGCATTCTCACTCCTTTTAAATTTATTTTTATCCTTAAAATTGAGATTTAATGGTCTTCTTCTAGAAAATAGAATTAAAATTTAGAAAAGAATATTCTAATATATTTATATAAATTCAATTTTTTAGTTTTTTTTTTTATCTTATTGTCTTCTCTGGGTTAGGTCTAGCTCTCCTAGATGTATATATTTATATTTTCTTTTTTTTTAGAAGAATTTCATTTTATTCAAAAACAATTGTAATCCAACTAAATTAGTTAAAATATGTATTTTATTCTAACGATCAACATAAAATATATAATAAACATGCTTATAAGTATGTTTTACTTTTTGATTGATGCAAGTATGTTGCATTAGTTTAAAAAAAATATTCGTCTTTATTTGTTTTGAATTTACTAATTGAGGGTCAATCTAAGAAATCAACTTAGATATTTTAAGTTTTATTTAATAATACCCCTTAAATTTTAATATATACTTGATAAAAAATTCAACCTCAAAGCTTATCACAAATAGTTTTTACATGCAACCAAATTTATAAATAAACAATAAAAAATAAACAAAAATAATAGAAATAGATCAAAATATTATTTCAAAAATTAAATTATATGTCATGAGTTTAAACTTAACTCAATACATTTTATGAAATCGTGACATGCAGTACATACAAATTATTTATTAATCATTATAATTTTCCAAATTTGAAACAGTGTATGTAAGCACGTTAGCATGATATGTATGCGCTAGAAGCACTAGAACCTACACATACAAAAAAATAATAATATTTCTTTTATTTATTAAAAATATTAATTAAAAGTCAAAGAGAAAGTAAAATATTACCATTACTTATGCGAATAATCAGCGGCACAGTTTTTTCCAATACAATCTAACATGCAAGCATCATAATGACCAATTTTTTTTAAGGATGAACACTTAAAACCATACTTTAATTTACATAAAAACATTGAGATGTTGTTTGACCTAAAATTTTGAGATTGAGTGGTACATTTGACTTGTATTATAAATAACATTATCATCAAGATCATGACAATACATTTTTTGATTTGACTCATTGTTCTTACTCTTATCAATATTTATATTATCTCAAACTAAATTAAAATTTGAAATTCTGGCAGCAGATACTTGATGTCAAAGAGAATGTTATGATACTGGTATCTGACAAACTTTTATAGCAATCTAAATAATAAACTAAAAGCGGTAAAGAAGACAATCAATTGTTAACCCAGTTTAGTGTGTAACTACACCTACATCTGGGGGCTACCAAGTCAGGGAGGAAATCCACTATAAGAGGTATTAATTCTGGAATAAACCAACAGTTTATCTCCTTCACTTAAGACCTACCCAATGCAACTTCAATCTAAGTACCACTTAGACCTGAGAACCTACTCACTCCCCCTTAATCACAGCAGTGATACTAATCTAACACTTAATAGAATTGTGAAGACATCCTTCAATACACATACTTGATTTTGCTTCAAACCATTAATCAAGCGACATAACACTCGTGCTTCAAAGCTTTGAGTGATAAAACTACCCTTACAGAAAAGTCCTACTCCAATGCACTTATCAGAAGATAATTGATTGGCTCACAAGAAATACTAATAACACTTATACAGCTCGTTACAATCTATTCTCTTCTTCTTCCAAAAGGCACAGCTCTCACAATCAGGGTTAGTGAGATAATATAGAAGCAGTAGAGACTTCATCTTGGGCTTCCACAAAGATAGCTAGGGTTAACCAAGGTTAAGTTGGTTAACCCAAGGACTTAGTCTTGGGCTTGCAACATAACAAATTAGGGTTAAACAAGGTTAACCTAATATCCACGTGAGCATAGGATCTAAACTTAACAATCCAGCTCAGAACAGCCCAACAGAATCCTGAAAACTCTCAGGAAATAAGACCTGCACAATTCACTTATCAGTACAGGATGTTTTAACATTGGTCATGACATCATACATCATGCATACTGATCTTGTAGAATCCAGTACATCTGATTATAGCATAATCATTGTGTTATGCAAACCTTCTGAGTTGCACCTGTAAAAACACTCCTTCTGCAGAATTTGTCTTCAAGCCAGCATGTCATGACATCAGTCAGGACATTGCCATATCAATCTGGTTTTACCAGAAATTACAGCCAACACAAAAACACTTACAAACTCCACCTTTGGAAATTTTTTGGCTAAAACAACTAAACTATCAGAGATCAACTAAAGCAGCAGAATTAAAACAACTAAACTAAATCTATCAAACACCCAGATAAGACAAATACAACCTAATTAATTCTCCCCCTTTTTAGCCATAAAGGGGCCAAAGGAACCAGTACAAAATCTCAGTATTCATTAGTTACAAAATCATCAAAAATCAGAATTCCAAATAGCAAAAACAACCAAAAAGCAGAAACATCAGAATTGAAACACCAGCAATAAGAGAACATCAGCAGCAATTTGCACACACCAGCAACCAGGAGCTTCAGGCAGTATCATCTCCTGAGGAATCACTGTCTTCAACATCATCTTCTGTGGAACTGCTTGCAGAGCCATCATGTTGTTCTTCATCAGCATCCTCTTCCAGCCTCTCATCCTCAACCTCTATGTCATCCTTCTTCTGTTCAAGGGCAGTGATCAACTCTTCAAGTGACCTCTTTCTAGCCTCAAGCTCTCTGCAGGTTTCTCTTAACACAGCAATAACATCAGCTTTCTTGGAAGCAGTTTTGACATTTGATGTCTCAGCAGATGTCATAACAATGTCAAGGACATGTGTTCCCTGAAACAGCTTATAATGAAATCCAAG
The DNA here is from genome assembly GCA_021764765.1 of Vicia sativa. Taxonomy (NCBI): domain Eukaryota; kingdom Viridiplantae; phylum Streptophyta; class Magnoliopsida; order Fabales; family Fabaceae; genus Vicia; species Vicia sativa. The sequence continues at coordinate 5,572,056 of CM038792.1, forward strand.
AGCAGGGCCTCTTTTGCAAACAGAGTCTTTTTCAACCAGGATGTCAGGATACTGATCCATAATTATACCACATATGAGGGAGGGAAAAGCTATAGGACCTTTGATAGCATAACTTTCAGCATGTTTCATTGTTTGTTCAAATATGTAGCTGCCATAGTCAAACTTAGCTCTTGTTCCAACAGCATAGATAAATCTCCCCAATCGAGTTGAAATGGTAGATTTGTGATTGGTAGGAACTCAGTTAGTTGCTCCTATCTTGTGCAGCATAGCAAACTTCACACTCAGCTTGCTGGCAGATAGCTTCCCTTTCAACGGCCAGTTCTTTACTTGCTTGGAAGTGATCACTTGACAAACTTGGTTGTTAGTGACTTCTAGCTCAGGTTGAGCTTCATCAGATCTTCTCAGAAACTTGTTTATCACAGAAGGTGAGAAAGTAACCCTCCTGCCTCTAACATACACACACCTAAAAATTTCTGACTTACCATCAGCACACTTATCATTCAAGTTCACAATAAATTCTTTGACAAGAATTTCATAACATCTAGAGAATTGAGCAACAGTTTTCATCAATCCAGCAAACTAGATAAGTTCCATAACTTCCTTGCAAGCAAGAGCGTTGTTGTTCAGCTCTCTTTCTAAGGCTATTCTCTTCAAGAAAACATACTTCCACCTGCTAGCACTTTTAGGATGATTGAAAGAAATATTATCAACAGGAACATCAGGTACCTTAGCAAGCTTGCTTGTTGTAGGCTTCTTCCTGAGAGGAATGTCAGGGACATCGCTCTCAACATCAAAGTCAGAACTTTCATCAGATTTAGAGGATGCAGTGGCTTTCCTCTTCTTGGAGACTATTTTGCTCAAGGGTCTTGGAGGGCTAACCACAGCTCTCTTTGATTCCACCTTAGCCTTTCCTTTTGAAGGGCCAACTGTGACACCCCAAAAATAATTCAATTATTAAATAATTAGAATTTTAATTATTAATTTAATTAGAGTTTAATTATTGATATTTTGAATTATTGGATTTAATTAATTAATTAAATGAAGGGAATAGTTGGTGGTGTGAGGAGTAATGTGGGGGTGTGAGGAGTAAAATACTCTACTCTTAATAATTATTATTTTATTTATTTATTGAAATAATAAAAGGAATAATAAAAGGGAAAAAGAAGGAAAAAGGGAGTCATTTGAGAAATCGCATCATACGTGAGATTGGAGAAGAGAAGAGGAAGAGGAAAAAGCCAAACGTCGAGAATTCGAAGAATCATCGCGAGGTAAGGGGTGATTTCATTCAATTATAATGCCTTATGGGTTTTGGGATGCAATTGGATGATTAGTATGTTAGAAATCTTGAAAATTGGATAATTTAGGTTTGGGGAATTAATCCCAAATTGCGTCGAATTGTATGAATTGGAACCGTAGTAATGTTATGGAATGTTTGGGAATAAATGAATTATGCCATGTAGTATGTTACTGGTGTTTGTTGGATGAAAATTGGTGTTTTTGATGTTTGGATCCGTATGGGAATGCTATGGAATGAGTTGGAAACATACTACTGTCAAAACTAGTGTTTTCTGCCACTGTGAGTCGTGGGAACCGGTTCCCATGTAGGAGAACCCGGGTTCCCAGTGTGCTGGTCAGTGAAAATGGCATTTTTGAACACAGCAACCGGTTCCCCATTTGTTCTTCATTTGGAGGAACCCGTTCCCACTGTTACTTTTTGAAAAATACTAAACTTTAAAAATTCATAACTTTCAAAACATAAGTCCGTTTTAGTCGCCGTTTTGGACGTTATTTCTTAAATTAAATACTCTATTTTATAAAATGAAGAAAATTATAATTAATGGATTTTATTTTAGAAAGAGCCATTTTTCCGATTTGTGAACGAAGATTGATGCTTATGTGTTGTTTTCCTTGTTGTTTATTTATGATTGAATTGATATCATGTGTTGTTGTCGATGTTGTGTATTCATGATGTTTGTTGATCTCAATTGTTGTTGTTGTATATACTGGTGATAGTCTTACTAATTGAAGGGTAAGCGTTTGGCATATTTATGCTTTGTGATAATTTATTTCATGATTATGCTGTTATCATGTGATATGTTGGTGTTGGCTAAGTGTGGAATATGCTAAGTGATGATATTCCGTATTTGGATGTTGCATGCTTTTATTATGCATGCATAAGCATTCTGGTGATGGTTCATTCCCATTGTGTGGAATTGGACTTGCAGAGCCAATAACCGTACCAAATGGATAGTGGTGGTGAGGCTAGATTCTTGACCCAGTGGTGTATGGGCGAATCGTTGATTGATGCTGTTTCTGAGGTGTAAACGGAACAGGGTGTGAATTTGGTTCACGTTTGGTACCACATGCATAGAGTCTGCATTGCATATGAAATTGTAACATGTTAGGATGGTTTCCAGTGTTATAATTTCATTGATTGTTATATTTGCATAATGATCTGTGTGGAATGCATTTGTGAACTGAAACATGATTATGTTAATGATAGTGAACTAATATATTGGATTGTCCTGTTGTATTTAAAAACGTATAATGCATTCTATATTGAAAAGAGATCTCACCCTTACTTTAATGATTTCAGATTAAAGTTAGAAGCTCAGGAGTCGGTGAGGATGGCTTATAGAGCTGTGTCTTACTTTATTCGTGTGTCAGTGTCATGCTCTGGTAGTTGTAACACTGGGGGAAACGTTTGGATGAGGGTTTTGTGTTATACTCCATTGGTTTTGATTTATGTTGGGAATACTTATGAATTAAAGTTATTCCGGTTTTTATGATATTTTTCCGCTGTGTAGAACATGATGTTAATTTGAATAATTTATTTTAATAGTTCCTTCAGTAAAGCATGATTACTATTTGCAGTTGAGGTTTTTATATTTATTATGAATTGTGACATCCCTGTTTTCCATGTTACTCTGATTTAATTATTCGCGGGTTATTTAGAAGGGGTGTTACACCAACAGATTGTTGCTTTGTAGCACCTACACCAGCCTTTCTTTCAGGCACAAACTTCCCAGAATACACCTTAGCAGCTTTTCCTTTGGAGAAGCTTTGATAAGCTCCTTGTTTCTCTTTTCTTGTCATCAGTCTCCTTGCTATGCTAGGATTAACAGTAGCAATCAAATCATTATCAGAATAATCTTTATCAACGTCTACAATAGGCGTATCATCAGCCTTATCAACAGCAGTCTGATGATCATCAAACTTGGCAGAAGAGTCCTCAATGTTGTCATCCTTTGTCTCAACATCTAAAGTGACAATGTGAACACCCCCTATGCTAGGGTTATCAGTTTCTTGATTCAGAGGTACAGAAACACCAGGAACAACATGGTTTTCATTTAAGATTCTAGTAACTAATCTAGAAATCGCCTGGTGGACATAAGTAGTACCTTCCCTATTAGCTATTTCAGGGGGAACAGAAGATGAAGTTTGAGCAAAGTTACCAGAAGATAAAGTATGCGATCTTCTTGCATGCGTAGTTCTCATCTTCTTCACTTTAGTAGGATCAGCTGCCATCACACAAAGGGGTGTAATCTCAAGAACATCATTGGGATTCATGTCTTCCCTAGAATCTGTGTCAGTTGATGAAGAAGAGGTCGTCTTTTGAGAGGATGATGCTAGAGATTGTTGTGACATCTTGATGAACAAAGATTTCAGACGTAGGCAAGGAGTAAAGTTTCTTTGGTGAGAATGGAGGGTGACAGTCCAGACAGTGAGAGAAGGAGTATGAATACGTCTATTCCTCTTCTAGTATATTTGGAAAGAGAGAGAGGGAAATATGTTATTTGCCCAATTAAAATTAACTTTAAATAAATGTCTCTCTCATCACTTCTCCTAAACAAAGTGAATTGCTATAACTCTTCATATTGGCAAATACCCAACTTGTCCCTTAAATTTTCAAACTAATTTGCATCCAAATCCTTGGTAAAAATGTCAGCCAGCTGTAGGTCAGTGGCAACATGTTCCAATGTAATCACTTTCTCTTCCACAAGATCTCTGATGAAGTGATGTCTGATGTCAATATGCTTGGTCCTACTGTGTTGTATAGGGTTCTTGGATATGTTAATAGCACTCAGGTTGTCACAGTATAATGTCATGACATTCTATGTGACATTGTACTCAGTTAGCATCTGTTTAATCCAGACTATTTGAGAGCTACTGCTACCAGCTGCTATGTACTCAGCTTCAGCAGTGGATAGAGAAATACAATTTTGCTTCTTGCTAAACTAGGATATAAGGTTGTTCCCTAAGAAGAAACATCCTTCAGAGGTACTTTTTCTATCATCAGCACTTCCAGCCCAATCAGCACCACAATAACCAGACAAGATAGGATCACATCCATGAGAATACAACATACCATAGTTGTAAGTTCCACTCACATACTTCAGAATTCTCTTCACTTGGTTTATGAGACTTACTTTGGGTTCATCCTGGTATCTTGCACATACTCCAACTGCAAAAGCTATATCAGGTCTATTGGCTGTCAAGTATAGCATACTTCCTATCATACTTCTGTACAAACTTTGATCAACACTGGTGCCACCTGTGTCTTTGGACAGCTTTAGGTGAGTAGGAGCAGGAGTTTTTTTATGGCTGGCATTCTCCATCCCAAACTTCTTGACAATATTCTTGGCATACTTGCTTTGAGAGAGGAAAATTGAATCTTCCATCTGTGTGACTTGTAGCCCAAGAAAATAGGTCAATTCTCCCATGAGGCTCATTTCAAATTCAGCATTTGATCAGCAAAATGTTTAACCATTCTATCTGACATTCCTCCAAACACTATGTCATCCACATAAATTTGAGCAACCATAATTTTTCCTCCTTCATCCTTCACAAAAAGAGTTTTGTCCATTCCTCCTTTCTTGTATCCTTTGTCAGCGAGGAATTTGGTCAACCTTTCATACCAAGCTCTAGGAGCTTGTTTCAGACCATATAGGACTTTTCTTAATTTATACACATGATCAGGACAATTTGGATCCACAAACCCCTTAGGCTATTCCACATATACTTCCTCATTTAAATATCTATTTAGAAAGGCACTTTTCACATCCATTTGAAACAGCTTGAACTTCAGAAGGCAGGCAGCTCCTAAGAGTAGTCTAATTGACTCCAGCCTAGCAACAGGAGCAAAAGTTTCATCAAAGTCAACCCCTTCAACTTGAGTGTAACCTTGGGCAACTAACGTTGCCTTATTTCTGGTGACAATTCCTTCAGGGTCAGATTTGTTCTTGTATATCCATTTAATGCCTTGTTGTAGGATATTTCCGCGAATAAGTATTTTTAATTATCGATTCCACAGGGATTAGTGTATATTGTAGTCTTTCAATAGAAAAGCGTATTTTAAGATTAAATTAATCGAAGGGTTTGTTTCCTACGCTACTAGTATCATGAATTTCCAAACAAGTAACTAAATTAGTCTTTTAAAAGAGAGTTATGGTTTGGATTCAAGAGAGTTGGAGTTTGTTTTCAATTGATGGAAGCATGTCAAGATTAGTTTCATTGACCTAGTTTCATATGCATTCTATTAATCAAGTGATGAACTAGTTTGATGATTTCTATAAATACATATCCTCTCAATCTTGTGATTCCTCACCAAGATTGTGAGTTTTATCATGTTAATCCTTGAATGATTCCTCACTTCAACTATTGACATGATAAACATTAAGCTCAATACTTGTAAACACTAACACACAAATCTAGTCATAGCATTTGTTCATTAGTGGATGAATATCCTAGGTCTACTTTGAAGCATTCTTTTTCAAGCAAAACTCAGTATAAGAAAATAGAAGAACAAAGATATTCAACATATATTAATCATCAACCATGTTCATACACAAATGGATTAAGAAGAATACATAATATTTAGATCAACTACCTCTAATCTTGACACAAAAAGAACTTAGCCACTCATTTCCATGGTTGCTTTGTTCTCAAGATTGTTGGAGGAGATGATGAACATGAAGAAATCAAGATGAAAAACTATGTTTTTCTTACAAATTCTATGCCCTAATTTTTACACAATGAAAGATAATGATGATGAAGTGAAGCTCCCTTGCCTAACACACCAAAAGCCAGCTGGAAATGATGGAGTTGGTGGCCAAAAAGGTGAAAGCATGGGTCTGTCCTTTTTCTGTTTTTCGCAGACCGCGCTAAGCCCGGTTATGCGCGCTGAGCGCGCTCATGCTGCAACCGCGCTGAGCGCGACCTGAAGCATGCTTCTTCATCCAAAAATTTCTTCAAAAAGAATCATCCCAAGAGCTCTTCAAGTGTCCTTGAATCCAAGCTTGAGAGAATTAATCAATAAAAACCTACAATTAAAAGTAAACTAAGTTAAATAATATATTATGAACAAAAACTAAATAAAAACATAATTAAACCAAAATACTAGAATAAATACTACTAATTAATTAAAAAGGCATTGTTAAGGACCACTAAATCATGTACAAAATAGCTACAATTTGGTCCTTAACATGCCTATGATATTTGTTCTTTCGGGTCTAGGAACTAATTCCCATACTTCACGTTGTTTGAACTGGTTCAATTCATCTTGCATGGCACCAATCCAATATTCATCAGTCAAGGCTTCCTTAAAATTCTTTGGTTCCATCTTGGATACAAAGCAAGAGTTTGAGATGATTTCTCTAGATCTTGTAGTGACTCCACTGTTAGGATCTTCTATGATGAGTTCTTTACGATGATCTTTCTGAATCCTAATGAAGGTTCCTTGTTAGATGCCTTTGATTGAGAATCTGAGGAGGTAGGATTAGAACCATCAATTTTTGTAGGCTCTTGAGTGGGGGTTTCAAATAATGTCTCAGCATCATATGTGACATTAGCTTCCTCATGATGATCATTAACAATGACATTTATAGATTCCATCATAACTTTGGTACTGGAATTGAACACCCTATATGCTCTACTGTTGGTATAGTATCCCAGGAATATTCCTTCATCACTCTTAGGATCCATTTTTTTCCTTTGCTCACGATCTGTCAGAATATAGCACTTGCTCCCAAAAACATGGAAGTACTTCACAGTAGGCTTTCTCCCTTTCCATATTTCATATAGGGTGGATGATGTTCCATTTCTCAATGTGACTCTATTATGGACATAGCAAGTTGTATTCATAGCTTCAGCCCAAAAGTAAATAGGAAGTTGAAACACTCGGCCGAAAATCAATGGATATAACTATATATCAATGAAGTCGCCATCAAACGTTTTTTATCCCTCCAAGAGGGAAAGGTAAACTTCGAGAAAACCTGAAACAAAGAAATCACGGTCTTGCGACCGAGAGATCGGGTAAGGAAGTCTGTTACGCGAGGGGAAGGGATTAGCACCCCACGCGCCCGTAGTACTCTACGGTATCCACTTTTACTTTCTATCTAATGGGTGTAAAGATCTACCTATATCTGTCTATGGTATAAGGTATGCATATGTAAAAAGAAAAGAAAAGAAGAAAAAGAAAACACGGGAAAAGAAGGAAATATTTACAAAGGTTGCTCGATCTAGCCCCGCGACAGGATGCCTACGTATTCCCTCGTGCAATGGGAAAGTCAGAGTGTCATAGTTCGGATCACTTGTTTTTGTTGGTTTGTGTTTTTTAGATTAGCAGACGATACAAAAAACGATGACAAAACACCTCCATGATGACGAAACATCAGCTACATACGGGATGACGAAACATCAAAAGTGGGATGACGAAAAGATCGGAATATGGGATGGCGAAGCATCAGCAAACGAGATGGCGAAACATCAGAGGATGAGATGGTGAAACATCAGCGGATCAGATGGCGAAACATCAGCAACAGGACGACGAAGCATCAGCAACAAACAGGACGACGAAACGTCCTAGACTAATTGGTTTGTATCTTTTACTTTGGAAAAAGTTTCAGATTATTAGAATGTTTTAATGCACTTGACAAAATCAAGATTTTAGTTTTAACGATGAAAAAGGATAAAGGTAAAATAGCTAAGGGAAACTAACCTACTTCTAAATCTTAATGTTATCATGCAAAGTTAATCCTAAATTATGGATATAAACAAGGGGAAGATCTACCTGAAGTTATCATGCATGGATGCCTAACTTAATGTCTAAGCTCGGAAACTAACTTAATCGAGCAAAACCTAAGGGAACCTATAAAATCAATCATCTTGGTTGGGAAACCAAGTGAGAAGAGGGGTAGAATCAAGTAAATTGCTTTGGCAAAATCACACAAACCAAGCACTAACAAGTGCTAAAAAAAGAAAGAAGAAGAAGAAAGATGAAGATGTAATGAAATTTTGAGTGAATTATGCTCATGCAAAGTGTCATGTGAAGTGAGGTCAGTAGACACAACATTCATTTACAAAGTTATACAAAACTTTAACAAGCATCAAACATCATTGTAAACACCCACAAACAAGTTAATTTACAAACTAGGTCAAAACTAATCCTAAAAGCATGCAAAGAGTTAATTGTGCGAAGCGTTAGACTTAGATGAAGTTGATAGACAATTAAAGAATAAAATGACATACAAGTCAGTATCTAATCATGTTAATGCTCATTTACATCATGCAAAGTAAAGCACAACGATTCAAGAACCAAAATCTATCAAAAGCGCGCAAACATGTAACAAACGCGTGTGGTGAAGTGCATCTAAGTGTGTGAGGTTTATGTCATGCAAAGAAGGTGTCAAGATGAAGAGAATATAGTACCAACATCATATGAATGAATTAATAATCAATTCATAAAATAAATGTCATGAAGATGCAATTACAACATGGGTGCAAAAACTAGTTGAAGTGCTTAACCTAAGAGGTGTTTACAAACTAAAAGAAGCCATGGAAAGGCAAAGATGAAGAGAAATGAGTCAAGTAATATTAAAATACACAAGTTACAGTATCAAACATGTCATTTCATCAACAAAAACATTTAAACATGCATTCAAAGAATTCAAAAGCAAAACACTCGAGAGAAATGCATTCGATTCGTGCAAGTGCGAGTAGACATGTGCATGTATGTGTGTGCGTGCTTGTGCATACATGTGCTAAGTGTCAAATGATGTTGGGATCAGAGATGATATGTGATGGAAAGCTACTCAAGTTATGCATTATCAAGTCATAAGATGCTTTAAATTGTACACATACAACATCTACATGAGAACTAGTTAAAAACTTAACCTAGAATGCAACTAAGGATGGAATGAAGCATGGTTGATGCATGAATGCAAAAGGATGAAACTCATAGCATAAGGGGACATGGATGGAAGTGGCTATTATGGTAATAATTCATGATCATCATATACATGCTCATCATTTACACTGCACAAACAAAAGCAACTAGGAAAAGTTTAAACATGCATTTAGAAATGTGAGGTGAGATGGGCTTAGATGAATGGTTGTGAACATGCCTTATGGTGATATTTTTTTGTGAAGTAAGTGATGGAAACATAGATGTTAAATACATGTTATACATAAACAAAACACAATAATCTCAAAAGAAAAGAAAGCAAGGGCTAATGCAAGAACTAGTCAAGAATTCACCCTAAATATGCACCTAGGAAACAAATGAAACATGGCATGGCATTAGTGAAAAGGTATGACATTTAGATGATGGAAAATGATAAAATTCAGTAGTTATCATGGTGTAGATGCATTCATGTCACACATAATCATCAAACCCTTTTATATGAGCAATTTTCAACAAGAATGCACATGCTAGAAATATGGGATGGAAAGTGCTTGTGTTTGTGTGCAAGCATATTTGTGTCAAGTGTTGTGGACAAGTGAGATGGATGACAAGAACATAAACATGATGCTCACACAAACACAAAACAATTACCAAATATCATGCTTCACAATCATTCATAATGCAAAGATTAGTAGTGGAAGGGAGTGATCCTAAACCCTAGAGTTAATTGTAAGTGAGCAAACAAGTTAATGAGTCAATCACGATAGAGAGGCAAGATGAGAAGGTAATGTAACACACAAGGTCAGTAGCTTAATACATAAGGAAACTATAAACAAAATCAATTCAAACAAAGTAAAAAGCTCACACACACAAGTACATTGGATTAAGGTTTGAAAGCATCTAAACTAGTTAAACATTGTACTTAAGAAAGATTTAAACAAAGTGGTTTTAATTAGAAAATTAAAACCATGTGTGACTTGTATCATAAGTTTAACTCAAGATATGATTTATGATCAACCAAATGTAGAAGATGAAGCTTCCATACACAAACAAGTTACCTATTTGATGAACAAAATCATCCAAAGTAAAATACCACCTATCTTAGATCAAACAACATTGATTAAGATTTGTAAGAAGGGAAAGATGTCTTGTATGTCATAGGGTGATGATAGAACCCTCACAAGATGTTTATCATGAGCTTAAAGTAATTCCAATTAAAGTGACATGCCTCAAAGATCATGAATCTATAATCCCTCAAGGTATGTTTCAACCAAGCAATAGAAGAGGAAAAAGAAAATCTAGCTCTTCTAGGTCATCATGATGACATTACAATTGAGTGCAAGTCAATGAATCAAAGAGCATTAGGTTATTGATTACATAATATACAAGGTCAGAAGTAAAAATCAAAGATTCAATTGGAATTGGATTGCTAGAACCATGCATGATACACATAACACAAGTGGTACAACCATAAGCATAAGTTGGTGACATTCTAATCAACAAAGGTTGCATGAGCTTGAGCAAATTAGGGGCTTAAATGAATCAATCAAACTGGAATAAAGGCCCTAAATATTCTATAAGGATGAAGTAAGGGAGTGAGAAGTAGATTCCTAAAGAATTGCATGAATGCATTCCTCACCTTACAATCCATGCACAAGAATGCAACAAATGAAACAAAGATCAAACTTTTAACTAAGGATCAAAGTGATCCTTTGAGGTAAAATGTCTCTAAAATATTTATAAGATCATCCTTGAGGTTATCATTCCCCCTAAACATCAATTAGAAACACAAATTGTACAAGAAAAAAGGTTTAAGAGCCAAGACATCAACAAAATAGGGTTTTGGGAACCACACAAAACTTTATGCTCAAAGTAGAAACTTAATGATCAACATGTAATTTACAATGAATGAAAACATGTTACACATCACTAGAGCACTCAAATTATCATCACATACCCAAAGCTTGGCCTTAAATCATGTCCACAAGCTTCACAGTTGAAGTTAGACTCGATTACACTAGGCAAAGGTATGTTCACTTTAGAAATTCCACAAAAATAGAAAAATGAAAGATAAAATCCAAGTAAAAATGAAATAAGGAGCTCAAATCCCTTACAAGTCAGAGACATATCCTTGCTCAATCCAAAAACCTATGGAAAGGTCAAAATAAAATTCAAAAAGTCAACACTATCAATGTTTATGCTCATATGACCAAATAACAAGAAAAATTGGTATAAAATGTAAAAGTCAGAAATAAAAATCTATAAAAATTAGAAACAGTAACCTAACATCCTAAACATGGTTAAAAATATTTTTGGAATTTTTTATTTTCAAGGAAAAGTGGTAAAAACAAGTAAAATGCAAAATGGATAATGCAAATCATGTATTTAATGCAAAAATTGATTTATTTATGAAAAAATGACAAAATCATAAATTAAAAATCAGAAATGCATGATGTATAATTTGAATGAGCTAGAATATTTTTTATTCATTTTTTATATGTATGGAAGTATTTTTAACAATTTAATTATGCATGAAATGCAATATAATGTATGAAATTATTTAAAAATGGAAAAAAAATGCAAGAATGATGAAATAAAATTCAGAAATGCATGGTGCATGATTTAAATGGACTAAAATATTTTTTATTCATTTTTTACATGCATGGAAGTATTTTTAACAATTTAAATATGCATGAAATGCAAAATAATGCATGAATTTATTTAATTATGCAAAAAAAAAATATGAAACAAAATTCAGAAACTCAAAATTAATTCTCTAGAGGATTCAAAATATTTTTTGTGGAATTTTTTAACATTGGAAAGTATTTTTTAACAATTTATCAATTGAAATGCAATTAATTAAAGTCAGAATTTATTTATTTGGCCAAAACATTTTTAAAAAATTGGAAAAAATTCCACAAAATATTTAAAGTCAACATGAGTCTATGGTATTTTATTTGGAATTTTTGGATGATTTTTGAATGCAAACTGCTAATTATGAAATAATAAAATGAAAATTTAAAAAATGCATGGACCAATCAGATGATGCCACGCATCATCTTCAACCTCTAGCCAACCCTAAAACGCGTGTGTCATGCAGTTTTATGCAAGCAACTTCTAGCAATCGTATCTCACTCATTTCTTAACCAAATTAAGTGATTCAAAGCTCTAAATGAAGATCACATGGCAAGCTACAACGCACAACTTGTAAAAGATCAAATGATCTATCATACATCAAGAAATCAGAGCAAGAAAATCATCCAAATTCGGATTTCCAGAACTTCATGTTGTACAATATGCTTCACAAACAGATGAAATTATACATCAAACGTAATGTTTGTCCAGCTAACCACGCATGTATAAGCTCAAATTCATCAATTGCAAGCTAGAAATTCAGATTTGAAGTTTGAATGTTACCTCTTGATTTGGAAAATAAATCCAAATATGCCTCTGGATTTGAAGAGAAAATACCACAATCTTGCTCTTAGATCTTCAATGAAGCTTGAATGATGAAGAAAATCCACTTCAAACACGATTTGCAACAACTTCAAAGTATGAGAAAAATGGAAAATGCAGAGCAATTTTGGGATCTCGAAAACGAGAGAGAGGAAGCTCCTTTGCTCAAATGAAGCTTCTAAGTTATATTGTGTGAGTAATAATGAAGGTACATCAGTCCTTTTTCCCAAGAAATCCGTTAGAGCAAAAAATCACAAAAATGGTATCTTTTGAGTGCTTGCGTTTTGGTGCATTTCATGCTTGCCTTGGATGCGTTTTGATGAGCTGGAGTAGTGGTGAAAAATATGCTCACGTGATATTTCCTCAGCCTTGCTAAATTTGATACAAAATAAAAGTGTGCATGGAATGAGTGTGAGGAAAATGTGCTCATAATGCTTGGCTTTTTATGGCAAAGAAACTTGCTGGCAGCTTGCTTCGAACCTTAGCGTTGTTTGCTCAAATAACTTGCACAAAACAACTTTAAAAAAATACACAGAGCCAATCTGCTCAAAATCATCCTTACACCACCTTTTTCTCCTTCAATTCTCTCACAAATGGCTCGTGCATTTCTTGGCCTTTTGATACACATCAATAGCTCTTGGCATGAGTATTAAAACAAGCTTTGGTTCACTAAAAATGGAGCAAAAACAAGTGAGATATGACCATTTGAAGTTGTGCACAAGCAAAGCAAAATTCTGGGCACACGCGCGCGTTCTCTGGCCTGCATGGTTGTGCATGTAGTCAGCCTCATGACCTCAACTTGTGAGCCTTGTAACTTGCTCAATTTTGAACCAAATGACGTGATTCAAAGTTCCATTTAAAGCTCTCATGACATACTTCAAAATGCACGAAGTGGTTTTCAAAAACTCCATCTAAATCAAAAGATATAAGCCTCAACATTATGCCCACCACCTGTTTGTGAAAATTACTCAAAGAAAATGCCCAGAAAATGCTTGCTTGCCCAGCCTTGGTCAAAACTCATGCATGAAACTTCTAACTCAAATATCTCTCAAATGGTGCATTTTTGAGAAATTTTACACATTGGAAATCTTGTAGGATTTTTTCCAAGCTTTCCATAAATGTATAGTATGCAACCATTGGATAAAAATTGAGAAAGTTATGATGTGTCAAAGTTCCATAGGGTGGACACTAAGAAAAAATTTCAAACTTCAAATAACTTCAAGAACAAGTTAACCCTAATTTCTTCAACTTTCTTGATTCAATGGTGAATTTGGTCAAGAAAAATGAAAATATGATATTTTAATTGATGGTTGACCAAAACTCCACTTGGTCAACTCCTGACTTTGATTGATTTTGACCAAAATGACCATTTTGCCCCTTGTGACCAGTTGACTTGCTTCTACTCAAAATTGAGCCTCAATATTTCACTCATAGATGTCCAACACCATATAGAAACAAGTGAAATCAAGTTTGAGTGAAAAATCTGAAGAAATCCTGATTTTCCTCAAAACCCTAATTTTGCTCCATGTGCTAGGAGGTAACCAATCAAGCTTCAAAACCTCAAATCTTGTGAATGTAATGAGCAATTTTTTGAACCATGATAACTCAAATCCTAATAAGAAGGTAATACTTCAAGAAGTTGACTCATCCAAGCTTCAAACTCCACAGAGGGCCAAAACCCTAATTTCATCAAATGAATGTCACAGATGAATTTCTCACCAATTCTCTACAAAACTTCAACTTTAGAGGAATCAATGACATATGGGATGTCTTGAGGCATAATACATCTTATTTGAAAGATCCACAGACATGAGAATTTGGAATTCCTTCAGAAGGGCATGCTAACCCAATCAACCTCTTTAGCTTGCAGAGATCTTGAAAACCCAAAGAGCTTGGATCTTATCATGAGGTATGAATGCAATGAAATATGATGTTTATGATGAAACATAAGCCTAAATCAAGAGGGTAAATTTTGGGGTGCAACAGAAGTTTCTTGGCATGTATCATTGCCCTAGCAGATTCCTGTATGGTTCTGTTTTTCCTTTCCACAACTCCATTTTTGCTAAGGAGTTATAGGTGAGGAGAACTCATGATTAATTCCTTATGAAGAACAGAACTCATCAAACTTACTGTTTTCAAACTCCTTTCCATAATCACTTTTGATCTTGACAATACAACCTTCCTTTTCTCTTTGAAGTCTTTTGCACAAATCTTTAAAGACATCAAACACATCAGATTTTTCTCTAATGAAGTTTATCCAGGTATATTTGGAAAAATCATCCACAACAACATAGGCATACCTCTTCCCACCCAGGCTTTCTACCTGCATGGGACCCATCAAATCCATGTGTAGAAGCTCCAGGACCTTAGAAGTGGTTAGATGTCTCGTCTTTGGATGTGACATCCTAGTTTGCTTCCCAACCTGACATTCACCACAGACTCTTTCTTCATCAATCTGAAGTTTTGGAATCCCTCTGACACCCTCTATGGATATGATCTTTTTCATCCCTCTAAGATGTAAATGACCAAGTTTTTGGTGCCACAGTTTCACTTCCTTTTCTTCTTTGGCTATGGAGCACACAGAAGAGTAGTTGGTGTTCTTAGACTCCCATAAGTAGAAGTTGTCTTTTGGTCTGACTCCTCTCATTACAACTTCTTGTTCTTCATTTGTA
This sequence comes from Vicia sativa, assembly GCA_021764765.1. NCBI lineage: Eukaryota > Viridiplantae > Streptophyta > Magnoliopsida > Fabales > Fabaceae > Vicia > Vicia sativa. Next base: position 5,587,368 of record CM038792.1, read on the forward strand.
ACAAGGAATTTAGACTTGGTGAAGTTGACTTTGAATCCTAGATCACATAGTTGGCTGATACTGATGATATTAGCAGTTAGTCCATTTACCAGCAACACACCATCCAGGTTTGGAACTCCAGGACAGTCAAGTTTTCCAACACCTTTGATTTCACCTCTTGCTCCATATCTAAAAGTCACATAGCTAGTAGTGTGATGTTTGATATCACTTAACATATTCTTGATTCCAGTCATGTGTTTGGAACATCCACTGTCAAAGTACATGTCTTCTTTGGCAGAGACTCTAAGAGAGGTGTGAGCTATCAAGGCTGCAGTCTTTTTCATCCACTGTTGATTATTGGGTGCCCTATTAGTTTTAGGTTTGACATGTGGAGTCTGATTAGGGTATCCATATAGTCTGAAGCGGAATGGTTTTATGTGACCAAACCTTCCACAGTAATGACATCTCCATCTTTGATATTTTCTCTTCATGTTTCTTTGTCCTTGATGTTGACCCCTATGTTGTGACATCTGTTTTGACATTTTTTTATCAGGCCTAGGTTTTTTAATGTCAAAAGTAGATTCCTTTACAGCCACAAATCCTATACCAGACATATTTCCTGCATTTTGTCCAGTCTGAAGTATTTCTTCCAATTTGTCAGTTCCATTTGTTAACATCCTGACAGACTTTGTCATCTGATCAAGTTTGGAGTTCAACACAAGAACTTCACCTTTGAGGTGAATTATAGTTGAAATGTCTTCCTTCTTCTCACCCTCCAACTTTACTATGAGTTTCTTCTGCTTCTCATTTTGTTAACAAACTTCAGCACTCCTGATACACAACTTCTTGTAAGAGTCAGCAAGTTCTTCAAATGTCAGCTCCTCATCACTTGAATCATTGTCAGAGTTACACACACCAGTTAGTGCAGTAACCAGTTTAGCTGATTCCTCTTCAGAGTCACTCTCTGAGTCACCATCAGATCAAGTAACAGACATACCTTTCTTTTGTTTCTTTAAATAGGTAGGACATTCATCTCTAATGTGTTCATATCCTTCACACCCATGACATTGAATCCCTCTGCTTTGGTTGCCCTTTTCTTCAGGTTTTGTTCTTTTGCTTGAGTCATAGGACCTGCCAGTGTCAGGGGAAATGTTATTGACATTTGATTTTGGCTTTTGATCCATTCTCTTGATGATTTTGTTGAACTGTCTTCCAAGCATAGCTATAGCTTCTGATAGATTCTCTTCATCACTCTCTTTTCTTTCCTCTTCAGCATTGGACACAAAGGTTATGCTTTTGTTCTTCTTCTCAACATTATCACCAATTCCCATATCAAATGTCTAGAGGGAAACAATGAGTTCATCTACCTTCAAGCTACAAATATCCTGAGCTTCTTTTATAGCAGTCACTTTCATTGCAAATCTTTTTGGCAAAGATCTGAGAATCTTTCTCACCACTTTTCTTCGACATCTTCTCTCCCAAGGCTCAAAGTATTGGCAATCTCAAAATGTTCATGTGAAACTCATGGTGGTCTCATCTTCCTTCATCCTCGATTCTCAAATTTGGTAGTGAGCATCCAAGTCTTGACATTTTACCTTGGACGTACCCTCATGAGTGGTTTTGAGAGTGTCCCAAACATCATTGGCCAGTTCACACTGATGTACTAGTCTGAATATGTTTCTATCAATTCCATTGAACAAGGCATTCAATACTTTAGAGTTTTGCAGAGCTAACTCTTCCTCTTCTTTGCTCCATTCTTCCTCAGGTTTAAGACTAGTAGTTCCATCTTTCTCAATCTTGGTGGGGTATTTCCATCCTCTGTCAGCAGCTCTCCAAGCTTTATTATCCAGTGACTTTAAGAAGGCAACCATACGAGGTTTCCAGTAGTCATAGTTTGATCCATCCAGAATGGGTGGTCTGCTCCCAAATCCTCCTTCCTTGTCCATAGCGCCAGAAAGTACTATCCCTAGATCTCACCCAGAAAAACAGACAGGGTGCCTGCTCTGATGCCAATTGAAATTCTGGCAGCAGATACTTGATGCCAAAGAGAATGTTATGACACTGGTATCTGACAAACTTTTATAACAGTATAAATATTAAACTAAAAGTAGTAAAGAAGACAATCAATTGTTAACCCAGTTCAGTGTGTAACTACGCCTACATCTGGGGGCTACCAAGCCAGGGAGGAAATCCACTATAAGAGGTATTAATTTTGGAATAAACCAACAGTTTATCTCCTTCACTTAAGACCTACCCAATGCAACTTTAATCTAAGTACCACTTAGACCTGAGAACCTACTCACTCCCCCTCAATCACAATAGTGATAAAACTACCCTTATAGAAAAGTCCTACTCCAATGCACTTATCAGAAGATAATTTCTTTCCTCACAAGAAATACTAATAACACTTATACAGCTCGTTACAATCTGTTCTCTTCTTCTTCTTCCAAAAGGCGCAGCGCTCACAATCAAGGTTAATGAGATAATATAGAAGCAGTAGAGACTTCATCTTGGGCTTCCACATAGATAGCTAGGGTTAACCTAAGGACTTGGTATTGGGCTTGCAACATAAAAAATTAGGGCTAAACAAGGTTAACCTAATATCCACGTGAGCATAGGATCTAAACTTAACAATCCAGCTCAGAACAGCCCAACAGGATCTTGAAAACTCTCAGGAAATAAAACCTGCACAATTCACTTATTCAGTACATGATGTCTTAACATTGGTCATGACATCATACATCCTGCATACTGATCTTGCAGAATCCAATACATCTGATTATAGCATAATCATTGTGTTATGCAAACCTTCCGCACACATAAAACACTCCTTCGCAATTTGCCTTCAAGCCAGCATGTCATGACATCAGTCAGGACATTGCCATATCAATCTGGTTTTACCAAAAATTACAGCCAACACAAAAACACTTACAAAATTTACAATTTTGCGATGTTCTAGAGTCTACAAAATTCCCCTCACAAGATGTTAATGTTTGTGTTGAACCATTATTTATAGCTAGTATTTTCTTTTTTATATTGAATAACAATTGATACATAATTGGAAATATTTACTATTTTTAAAGTAAATTCATATTTTCCTTAACCTATTATTCTAGATACTTTTAAAATATTTAAATATTATCTGTTCTTGCAGGAAAAACTATATATATGATCTTAAGGGATTCGGAGGCTCATACGAAGGACGCATGGCCTCCAAGCTTCCGGTCTAGCTTACCCCGCTGTTGGGAGCCCTTATAGATGGAGTAGATATCCACTCTTTAGTGTGTAGTTTAGAGAGGGAATGAGAGAATGATCCTTTTCCATGGCCCTAAGGCCTCCTTTTATAGCATAACAATCACTAATGAACATAATGATGTAACCGTCCACTTAATACTTGAAACCGCTACTTAATGATTCGTAACGTTCGTAACCGACCCATAAATAGCGTAACGGAGACCAATCCGACCCTCCTAGCCCGGATAGACGTCCGGGTCATATCCCGGGGCTGACCCGGTCTCTTATCCGAATTCTGGGAACTATGTCGGATAAGCGTCTCATAGCCACAGTCCGAGATCCATCCCGGATGTCTACAAACCCTCCTCCGGTCTTATATCTCGGCTGGGAAATTTATGCATGATCATAAGCCCCCCGAGCATATGGTTTCTAGACCTTGAAGCCTTATGCTCGATTTTAATAGAAACATAAACTTTGATCCAGGCCGGACCTCCAATACCAACCTGTGCTTTAGTGTGAATTTACACACAGTGGTTTATCATTCTTCGCTTTTTGAGGTTTTTTAAATGTTACGCACGTCGTTGGAATCGACACTCCAGCGTAACGCTCGTTTTTAGCCCGGGCCGGATTCCAGGACGCATGGCCGGGATAAAAAATTCCTTTCGACCTCCCATCTCGACTCGGAGCAGTAAGATATATAGACAGACTAGCCCCCGAGTATCTTGAGTCAAGGCTTTGATGAAAATGTTTAGACGGAATCCAATTAAGGTCCTTCGCCTTACATGCCTGGTACAGACAGAGCTTTTAAGGTTGCTCGTGAACGATTTTATGTTATGCTACTATCCCACAACGCCAATGTATTCCTATCCTCGTTGCTGAATCGATACTCCAGTTTAACCCAAGCATAACACTCGTTTTTAGTCCGACCTGGGCTCAGAACTTTGTCGGGCTATTGGTAGTAAGACTTAGCTTAACTAGACCAGCCCCCAAGTCGCATGATGCATCAAGCAGGCTATATTGACTTTTCCAAGCACATAACAACTGTTCATGACACCACTTCAGTTTTTTACCGCTTTACGTGTTAGATATAGAGCCCCCCTGCGCTAGAATTTAGAGGTTTCAACGCCACTAAGTTGATCCGAGTTAGGACCATAGCTCTATGTGACGAATCTCGAGGTTTTAATGCCACTAAGAGTAGATCCGAGACGGAATCAGAGCTCTTGGTAGCTCACTTGAGGCTTCAACGCCACTAGGAGTTGATCCGAGATAGGACCGGCGTTTGAAGAAATTATAGGTGTAATCGCCACAAGGAGTTGATCCGAGACGGAATCATAGTCCAGGCGAGGGTGACCAGGAGGTTGTTCCGAGTAGGAACAGAGCCTTTGAGGTTCAGAACCTCCATAGGGATGATCCGAGACGGATTCAGAGCCCAACCGAGCTTGACCGGAAGGTTGTTCGCGTGAGGAACAGAGCCTTTGAGGTTGAGCCTCTATAGGGATGATCCGAGACGACTTGAGCCCAACCGAGGTTGACGGAGGTTCGAGCCTCGGAGGTTGACCAGGGTTCAGCCTCGCGAGGTTGACCAAGGAGTATTCCGATAGAATGAGTCTTTCGTGGTGAAAGACGATCATAGACCGAGCTTAGCAGTACGTCGCCAATGGGTTCAGAGCCTCAAGCGAGGTTGACCAAGGAGTATTCCGCATAGGAACAGAGCCTTTCCGTGACTGAAAGACGATCATAGACCGAGCTTAGCAAGACGTCGCCAATGGGTTCGAGCCTCAGCGAGGTTGACCAAGGAGTATTCCGCATAGGACAGAGCCTTCGGATCGAAGGCGATCATAGACCGAGCTTAGCGATGCGTCGCCTCAGCGAGGTTGACCTCTAGAGCCGATCGAAAGACGATCATAGCGAGTTAATGGGTTCGAGCCTCAAGCGAGGTTGACCAAGGAGTATTCCGCAGAGCCTTTCCGAAGGCGATCATAGACCGAGCTTAGCAGTACGTCGCCATAGGGTTCAGAGCCTCAAGCGAGGTTGACCAGAGGGTTCAGAGCCTCTATAGGGATGATCCGAGACGGATTTTCAGAGCCCAACCGAGGTTGACCGGAGGGTTCAGAGCCTCTATAGGGATGATCCGAGACGGATTTTCAGAGCCCAACCGAGGTTGACCAAGGAGTATTCCACATGGGAACAGAGCCTTTCCGTGACTGAAAGACGATCATAGACCGAGCTTAGCAGTACGTCGCCAATGCCTTTGATTCCTGCCATATCCGAGTCTTGAGGTGCGGAGCACTTTTATCCGTTACATCCTATTTACAAACTATAATTAATTCCAAGATGCCTCTTCCCCCACACAGGAGAGCAAGACGACACCTTTACACAACGATGTTTTAAACAATATTTTTATCTTTTACAATATTTAATCTACCCTGTCTTGTCTTTACCTCTACCATTCTTGATTGGGATGGTTATATGAGCCCCCCAAGCGCTTAGGTTTTGTTGAAAAAAGATGAAGTGCTTGATACCAAGCCATCCTTATAAAGGAGGACTCAGTTTTGTTGTTTTGCTCCTCGAGTACTTACGCTAGGTACTTTGCTTATACTTCACATGTTATCCGGACCCTTCCTTATTTTGATACTAAGAAATGTAATGCCTCCCACGTAAGGGATAAGGACGACACTTAGATATAGATTCATCATGCCCGTGGTAGACTTTTGATTTCCAATGCTTTATCAAAGCTTAGTTAACTCGCTGAGTCAAGTGACAAATAGTTATGACAGAGAGTTAGCTTATACATAAACAACAAGTATTATGCATAAGTAAATTATGGAATAGGTTTTACTTTCACAAGCTTTAAACTTTCGTCAGTAAATTGTTTTTTAAACGTCATTGAAAATCATAATAATGCCATGGAAAATTATGAACACAAGTAATAGTTTTTATTAATGGTCTCATTTCTAAATGTTTTACAGGCTTTAACTTGCACTATATACTAATTGATAACAAAAAGTAGGACAAAATCATACCCCATGAATTCCCATGCTACTAAACACATATAGATGCATTTAGATAATCCCGCAATATTTTGCTCTCATATTACTTTCATGGATAAACCTAGGAATTTAGTTTGTTTAGCAAATTTGACATAAAACTATTATGCTTCTGGCTCCATTGCTCTGCAAGAACCGACCTATGCATGTTTTCCTAGGTGCATCATATAGGTTTTCTCATTCTTATGCTTAGCTATAGTTTCAGCCACTTAAAATATTTTAACAACCAAAAACTTAATGCCACCCTTTCAATAAACATTATGCAAATGTATCAAATAATGTAGAACATTGAAATATACTTATCTTTAATGTGTCAAATATATGCAGCACTCCAGAACACGTGAACTGGTTAAAATGAGACACTGATAAGGACATCGGCGAGGTCAACATGTGATCTACTCCTCCATCTCCATCTACGACGTCATTCTCATATTTGAATGAGTCTTAATGATGTCCGCATTGTGGTGCGTCTGATATCTTTTGAACACTCCTGGTGACGAAGTCGGGAGACGTTGCCAAGGTCGCCACATAACTTTAAGATCTTTTACTCGGACCTTCGTCCGCGATTCTAAATAACCTTCGTTGAGTCTTCCCGATCACGTGAGATTTGGACCACCACCGTAACTTTTCATAGGATAATACTCGTGATAGTGGTGAGATTAGTACAATGATCACTTATCGGATCCCATCTTAAGCCGTAAGATTACACGGACTTAGCTTCCGAACTCATGAAAGAGAATTGCTGCTTTCCATCTTGATAATGCTATATAACGTTCACCAACTCTTACATAATAAGCCTTTTCATGTTGGGTAAGTGGTATTTGCATTGCAATCCGCTTTGTAATACTAGGATTCTGAAGATTTTAACTCATTGTAATATCGCTAAGGGTTGATCCTGTTTGTATTATACCAAACACAAAAGCTTCTTTTCTATCATATTTGACGCCTTCAATTCTTGCATTTGACCGATCGGTCGGGCTCAACGTCGGATGCTCCTATATGGACACCGCTAACTTCTTCCGAGATTGAAAACTTTGTTGATGACGTCAACACATTCCGAGTAAGCGGATAGATTGGTCGAACCGATGAACTCTTAATCGAGCTATCCCACTAGGGATCCGCTCCTCTGTATAAACTCACTCTCGTTAGCAAAGCATATCAATGAAGAATACAAATTAGACCGAGTTGTTCATAGGAAAGCTATTCTTTATCAAGCACGTGGTGTAACGTAACAATTCGGTTCGACGATCTAACACATAATGGCTCGTGAAAGCCATTCTCCGAACCCATAATGGTTCGCTTTCAATTTCATCTCCGACTTGACACGCCTAGTCAAAGCCATTCCCATCGCGGTAGTGATTTACACCGTCCATACCGCCATCCCGCTTTAAAAATCGTGGAAGTGTTTCATGAGAATCAGAACGCTTCATAATTCTTAGCATTTATTCACCGCAGCAGTTCACAAAAACGCATATCCAAATCGGGTTTCATCAAGCTCATAAACTTATTAATTAACCATACAAAAATGAGATAACTTATCTTTCACCAGCAGGTTCATATTCAGGTTGTCGGCCTTTCGAGGATGGCCTTCTGCATTTTTGGAATGTTCATCTTAACATGTTGGAACATCTGAGCTGAATGTTCGGCAGATCGCGTTTCTCCTTCTCGTTGTTCTGAGATCCAATGTTATGGCTTGGTTCCCGCAGCACCTGGATCGGTCAGTTCGAGTGCTCTAATGCTCGTATCATCGACGTTTCATCAGAGGCCTACATGTTTCGCTCATCTACTGGCATTGTTATATTTAATTAAAGCCGACAATAGTCAGCTACAAGAAACAATGCACTGAGCAAACGTTAGTCTCAAGGGATTAACTCATTCATGGTGTAATGTACAACTCATATAATGAAGATAAATAATGTATGATAGCACCAGTTTATAACCCGAGAGTGTGAGCCACTTATCTTTCCATGTTGATGGTTGTTGCATCGATCAATCCTTCAAACACGCATCATCCTATGGCATTGATGGATTTGTAAGCTCACCTCTCAACTTCGATCATGGTAGTATAAACTCGCCGACAACTCCGGTTGCACGCCAATAATGCTGACAGCATATCAGACCCATCTGGATTAACCACCGAGGACGCTCGGCATCATTAGGTAACTTCATATCGAATGCTCGGAATCATTGATTTCATCACCATGGGAAATCTTCCTCCCTTTTCGTGAGTCACCAACTCCTCACAGCCAGCAAGCAATCAATACGTGTTTGCTTGGAAATGATCTCCTTTCAACTCGACATCAAAGCATTACCGGTGATATCTTCACGTATCTTTGGTAATTGAACATTCTTCTGAAAGAAGTCTCGCCTTATCTTCCCACTCCTAGATACCAGAGGGTGTCACCCAACTGCGGCGGGGCCGTTATAATAAAACATTAAATTAATTCTCATGAACGGTTACCAATCTTTCACCAAATTCACGTTGTTGTTTCAATGATTTATAACCGTGAATTAAAGGTAATTGGACTTAATTAGAAAAGCGGGTAAGAATCACTTATCTTTGATTGCCGACTCGATGCTACCATGCGTTTCGACTCAGATGACCCACTCTTTTTGCAACATTGCCTGAGCAATCCGATATGGTAGTTTCTCAATTCGTCGAGTGCTAGCCATAGCGGCAGAAGTAGTTGATGCAACAAATGATCTTTTCGCCAAGGAGAATCACGACTTGATCGATTTCAACATGCAATTCCATCTCGCCATGCGTTACGGATCCACCTGGCCACAAGACTTGCTGACATCGTAAAATAACGATCCTAGAACCTTCCGGCGGTTTGAGTTCAAATTTATCTCTGACACAATCAGATCGGTCACCCCGACCTTGCTCTATAGCCATAGATTGTTGTATTCTGGAGGGTAATGTAACCCGGCTGAGAATGGCGTGATGTTTAAACGCATCGCCCCGCCGCTACTACTTCCCCCGACCATCTATCACCAGTTGAATCCAGACTTGATCGGGTCAAACATGCACACTTTGTAAATGCTGACTTTTGCTCAGCGTGTAATCGTACCATACAACACTTCAGTTTTTCTTACTTTAGCAAACAACAACTTTATCTTTTATGTAAGTGTCGTTTAGATAAATGGAAACAAGAATTATGGTAAGATCATGATTTTGGCGTGTATCACCTAGTAAAAGATGATTGTTTGTGTAAGGTTTTGTGTGGCCCAAGAAAGTTTTACCTGGCCCCACGGTGGGCGCCAATGTTCTTGCAGGAAAAACTATATATATCATCTTAAGGGATTCGGAGGCTCATACGAAGGACGCATGGCCTCCAAGCTTCCGGTCTAGCTTACCCCGCTGTTGGGAGCCCTTATAGATGGAGTAGATATCCACTCTTTAGTGTGTAGTTTAGAGAGGGAATGAGAGAATGATCCTTTTCCATGGCCCTAAGGCCTCCTTTTATAGCATAACAATCACTAATGAACATAATGATGTAACCGTCCACTTAATACTTGAAACCGCTACTTAATGATTCGTAACGTTCGTAACCGACCCATAAATAGCGTAACGGAGACCAATCCGACCCTCCTAGCCCGGATAGACGTCCGGGTCATATCCCGGGGCTGACCCGGTCTCTTATCCGAATTCTGGGAACTATGTCGGATAAGCGTCTCATAGCCACAGTCCGAGATCCATCCCGGATGTCTACAAACCCTCCTCCGGTCTTATATCTCGGCTGGAAAATTTATGCATGATCATTATCTATATTAATAAACAGTGAATCCCAATAATTGTTATAATGTTATTATCATATAGCAGTTGTTGCAAAACTGCTATATAATAATATGTCACCAAATCAGAGTTAGACAAGATATATCCCAACTTAACTCTCTTGAAGCACCATCCATATTTCACTTAATCCAATTATGACTAGGAAAACATCAATTAACTGGTATGGTTCTAAGTACGGCAGGATAATAATATTTGATGCTAAAGTATTTAATAATTACAAACTCGTTAAATGAATAGTATATTGTATCCCTTAAAATAAGTAGATGTCATATAGATTAATTGCTTAACATGAAGAATATATTAATCAAAATCAATGTTATGATTTTGAAATCTCATATCATTTCTTGTGTGCCAAGTTTTCTTAAGAATTTCAAAATAGATTAAATAATTGCAAACACTTTTATCTTCTAACAATCTTTACTAATATTTATTGATAAAGAAATAAGTGAGCAAGTGCATAAGCAAATTATGTATATATTGTTATGGACATAAATTGGTGGCAATCACTCATACTTTCATCAATGAATAGTAGTGTAAACTAGTTTGACAGGCCTGTCTATTGATTTACTTGATTTAGGTAGGAAGGTCGGGGTTGGATGATCAGGTCAGTCGCTTAATGTCTATATCAGGTTTATTCTTTTCTTTTATTTATGTTATTCTTTTCTTTTTATTTCAAAATATTTGTAATCCAACAAAATTAATTAAAATATGTATTTTATTCTAACATGGACAACACAAGGTATATAATAAACCTACGTATGTTTTATTTTTTTATAAATTTATATCATTGCCAATTTTTATGAATACATTTTATTAAATAATGACATGCAATACATATAAATTATTTATTAATTATTATAACTTTTTTAAATTTAAAGCAGTGTATGTAAGTACGCTATAATGATATGTATGCATTAGAAGCACGGGAAAAAACAAAAACAAAATCTTTAAATATTTCTGTTATTTATTAAAAATATTAAATAAAGTTGAAGAAAAAGTAAAAATATTAATGTTACTTATGGGAATAACCAGCGCATTGTTTTGCAATCCAATCTTTCATGCAATCATCATAATGAACATTTTTTTATAAAGGAGAAACACTTAATACCACACTTTAATATTACTAAAAACATTGAGTCGTTTGACCTATTATTTTGAGATTCAGTAGTACATTTGACTTATATTATAACTATTATTATCATCAAGATCATGACAATACATTTTTTGATTTGACTCATTGTTCTTATTCTTATTAATATTTATATTTTAAAAACTAAATTAAAATTCACAACTTTGCAATGTTCTAGAACCTACACAAAATTTCTCTCACAAAATGTTAATGTTTGCGTTGAACCATTATTTATAACTAATATATTTTTATTGAATAACAGTTGATATATTATTGGAAATATTTACTATTTTTTTAAGTAAATTTGTATCGTCCTTAACCCTTTATGTTTGCGTTGAACCATTATTTATAACTAATATATTTTTATTGAATAACAGTTGATACATTATTGGAAATATTTACTATTTTTTTAAGTAAATTTGTATTGTCCTTAACCCTTTATTCTAGTTACTTTTTAAATATTTTATTATTATTTATATTAATAACTAGTGAATCCCAATAATCTTTTTATCATTTTTATAAAATAAAAGTTATATATATATATATATATATATATATATATATATATATATATATATATATATATATATATATATATATATATATATATATATATATATATATATATATATATATATATATATATATATATATATATATATATATATGAGTTATGATCCATTGACATCAGCTCTAAGTTTAAATTTTTTATCATAAATCTAAATCTTTAAAAGGATTGTTCAAACAAGTTCATATCATTCAATTACCAGCCCTTTGGGTTATTTTCCCCTAAGTCCTTAGTGGGAAAATCTTTGAACATTCAATCCTAATTTCTAAATCCTTAGAGAATTATGATGAAATCAAGCCTTTGTTTTATCAAGGGTTAACCGGTGACCATAGGGTATGTCTAGTCCTACGTGATATCTACTATAGTCTAATCATACACAAACCTTAACAATTGCGGTCTAGCTAATCGTAATCGTAAATCAATCCTAATTGGTCCGATCAGGAAAGCATAAAAACTTTGCACGGTTAAATTTAATAATAAAAATATGAAATTGATCACTCAGGAATTCAAGTCATTACAGAGTCAAATCAAGGACACCCCTTAGAATTGGGGGTTTAGCTACTCATACTATTGTTCCAAAGAATATCAAAGACATAAAAATTAGACATTACAAATTACTAGTGAAATTTGATCTTCAATTGTTTTGCTCATGAAAGGTCTCTGCTCTCCAATAGTTGCATATGTTTTCTTCCTTAATCCTCTCAATTCTCCGTATGCTCAAATAGTCCTTTTTAAATCCTAAAAACTAAATTAAATAGTCTCCACACAAATCCCAGCCAAGTAGAATGTTCAAAGTGCCCTCTAAAGTTCCGATTCACTTAAAAACCTAAAATATAAAACATCTTCCACGCTACCAACACGAACCGTTCTGGGCAACACTGGTCGTGTTGGTCCATGATTTTGAAGATTTTATTTTTGCTTTAGGACTCTTGACACGGCCGTATCAAGCCACATGGCCGCCCGTGTCAGCACTCTATTTTTGTACTTGGCGTGTGAGATTTTCCAACACAGGTCGTGCTAGCAGACACGGGCCGTGTTGGTCTTCAGTTCTTCCATTCCAAGTCTTCCTCCTAACACTCTGAATCTTGCACGTTTTCGCTCCGATCTGTCCTGTTTTATTCCTGTGAACCTGAAGACACTGAAACACAAAACATAACAAAAAATGCGACATAATGAAATAAAATGCTTGACATTGGTAATAAACTCTAACTAAAATAACAGGAAATAACTGTGTAAATACCACCGATCAGATGCAAACTCCAATCTTGACTTTAATGTTCCTAAATTATCCCTAAATATGTCGCCTTAAGTTGATGTTCCAAATTTTCTCTTGAAGCACCATCCATATTTCACTTAATCCAATTATGACTAGGAAAACATCAATTAACTTGTATGATTCTAAGTACGGCGAGAGAATAATATTTGATGCTAAAGTATTTAATAATTGCAAACTCGTGAAATGAAGAGTATATTGTATCCCTTAAAATAAGTAGATGTCATATAGATTAATTGCTTAACATGAAAAATATATTAATCAAAATCAATGTTACGATTTTGAAATCTCATATCATTTCGTGTATGCCAAGTTTTCTAAAGAATTTCAAAATAGGTTAAATAATTGGAAAACTTTTATATTCTAACAATCTTTACTGCTATTTATTGATAAAGAAATAAGTGAGCAAGTGCATTAGCAAATTATGTACATATAGTAATGGACATAAATTAGTGGCAATCACTCATACTTTCATCAATGAATAGTAGTTTAAACTAATTGGATAGGCCTAACTATCGATTTACTTAATTTAGGTAGGAAGGGTTGGATGATCAGGTCAATCGCTTAATGTCTATATTAGTTTTATTCTTTTCTTTTATTTATGTTATTCTTTTCTTTTTATTTTAAAATATTTGTAATCCAACAAAATTAATTAAAATATGTATTTTATTCTAACATGGACAACATAAGGTATACAATAAACCTACGTATGTTTTATTTTTTTTACCGATGCAACTATGTTGCATTAGTTTAACAAAAAAAAAATTGTTTCTATGTTTTCAATCTAAAAAATCAACTTAGATATTTTAAGTTTTATTAACAATACCCCATAAATTTTAATATATATACTCGATAAAAAAACTAACATCAAAGCTTATGAAAAATAGTTTTTACATGCAATGAAATCAATAAATCAACAATAAAAAAGTAAACAAAAATAATAGAAATATATCAAAATATTATTTCAAAAATTAAATTATACGTCATGAATTTAAATTTATATCATTGTCAATTTTTATGAATACATTTTGTTAAATAATGACATGCAATACATATAAATTATTTATTAATTATTATAACTTTCTAAATTTGAAGCGTAAGTACGCTATAATGATATGTATGCATTGGAAGCACGAGAAAATATTTTAAAAAAAACTTTAGATATTCCTGTTATTTATTAAAAATATTAAATAAAGTTGAAGAAAAAGTAAAAATATTATTGTTACTTATGCGAATAACCAGCGCAACATTTTGCAATCCAATCTTTCATGCAATCATCATAATGAACAATTTTTTTATAAAGGAGGAACACTTAAAACCACACTTTAATATAACTAAAAACATTGAGCCGTTGTTTGCCTTATTATTTTGAGATTCAGTAGTACATTTGAGTTATATTATAACTATTATTATCATCAAGATCATGACAATACATTTTTTGATTTGACTCATTGTCCTTATTCTTATTAATATTTATATTTTAAAAACTAAATTAAAATTCACAACTTTGCGATGTTCTAGAATCTACACAAAATTCCTCTCACAAGATGTTATTGTTTGCGTTGAACTATTATTTATAACTAATATTTTTTTATTGAATAACAATTGATACATTATTGAAAACATTTACTATTTTTTAAAGTAAATCTGTATCGTCCTTTACCCATTATTCGAGATATTTTAAAAATATTTTATTATTATTTATATTAATAAATAGTGAATCCCAATAATCTTTTTATCATTTTTATAAAATAAAAGATCAAAATAATAAAGAAATGTTATATATATATATATATATATATATATATATATATATATATATATATATATATATATATATATATATATATATATATATATATATATATATATATATATATATATATATAAAAATATGTATTTTGGAACTTTTTTCGCGAAATAATTAACCTTAAATATTTATTTAAATAGTCTATGATAATTTAATAGAAAACAAAATTAATTGAATTGATTAGTACAATAAAAATATCAATTAATAGGTTTTGAAAGAGACTAAAATTAAATTATATTATAAACAATGTAAAATTTTAAATATACATACACTAAATATTTGTACATTTTATGAATATCTAAAATTTTTAATGTCAATTTAATCCACCAAAATCAATTAAATTGAAATATACAATACAAAAATGTGAATTAGTTGTCTACTTGTCCTAAAATATTCATATTTTTTATAAACAGTATATTAATCTATATTTCTATACCATTTTTATAATAAAATAGCCTATATGTAATTTAGATTTATAATAGCATTCTCACTCCTTTTAAATTTATTTTTATCCTTAAAATTGAGATTTAATGGTCTTCTTCTAGAAAATAGAATTAAACTTTAGAAAAGAATATTCTAATCTATTTAAATAAATTTAATTTTTTCTTTTATCTTATTGTCTTCTCTGGGTTAGGTCGAGCTTTCCTAGATGTATATGTTTATATTTTCTTTTTTTATAAAAGAATTTAATTTTTTTCAAAAACAATTGTAATTCAACTAAATTAGTTAAAATATGTATTTATTCTAACATAGTCAACATAAAGTATATAATAAACCTGCTTATAAGTATGTTTTATTTTTTGATTGATGCAAGTATGTTGCATTAGTTTTAAAAACAATATTCGGCATTATTTGTTTTGCATTTACTAATTGAGGGTCAATTTAAGAAATCAACTTAGATATTTTAAGTTTTATTTAATAATACTCCTTAAATTTTAATCTCGATAAAAAAATCAACCTCAAAGCTTATCACAAATAGTTTTTACATGCAACCAAATTTATAAATAAATAATAAAAAATAAACAAAAATAATAGAAATAGATCAAAATATTATTTCAAAATTAAATTATATATCATGAGTTTAAACTTAACTCAATACATTTTATTAAATCGTGACATGCAGCACATACAAATTATTTATTAATTATTATAACTTTCCAAATTTGAAGCAGTGTATGTAAGCACGTTAGCATGATATGTATGCACTAGAAGCACCGGAACCTACACACAAAAGAATAATAATTTAGATATTTTTTTTATTTATTAAAAATATTAAATAAAAGTCAAAGAGAAAGTAAAAATATTACCATTACTTGTGCGAATAATCAGCGGCGCAGTTTTTTCCCATACAATCTAACATGCAAGCATCATAATAACGAATTTTTTTGAAGGAGGAACACTTAAAACCACACTTTAATTTACATAAAAACATTGAGAGGCCGTTTGACTTAAAATTTTGAGATTGAGTGGTACATTTGACTTGTATTATAAATAACATTATCATCAAGATCATGACAATACATTTTTTGATTTGACTCATTGTTCTTACTCTTATCAATATTTATATTATCTCAAACTAAATTAAAATTTACAATTTTGAGATGTTCTAGAGTCTACAAAACTCCCCTCACAAGATGTTAATGTTTGTGTTGAACCATTATTTATAGCTAGTATTTTCTTTTTTTTATTGAATAACAATTGATACATAATTGGAAATATTTACTATTTTTAAAGTAAATTCATATTTTCCTTAACCTATTATTCTAGATACTTTTAAAATATTTAAATATTATCTATATTAATAAACAGTGAATCCCAATAATATTTTTAATGTTATTATTATATAGCAGTTGTTGCAAAACTGCTATATAATAATATGTCACCAAATCAGAGTTAGACAAGATATATCCCAACTTAACTCTCTTGAAGCACCATCCATATTTCACTTAATCCAATTATGACTAGGAAAACATCAATTAACTGGTATGGTTCTAAGTACGGCAGGATAATAATATTTGATGCTAAAGTATTTAATAATTACAAACTCGTTAAATGAATAGTATATTGTATCCCTTAAAATAAGTAGATGTCATATAGATTAATTGCTTAACATGAAGAATATATTAATCAAAATCAATGTTATGATTTTGAAATCTCATATCATTTCTTGTGTGCCAAGTTTTCTTAAGAATTTCAAAATAGATTAAATAATTGCAAACACTTTTATCTTCTAACAATCTTTACTAATATTTATTGATAAAGAAATAAGTGAGCAAGTGCATTAGCAAATTATGTACATATGGTTATGGACATAAATTGGTGGCAATCACTCATACTTTCATCAATGAATAGTAGTGTAAACTAGTTTGGTAGGCCTAACTATCGATTTACTTGATTTAGGTAGGAAGGTCGGGGTTGGATGGTCAGGCCAGTCACTTAATGTCTATATCAGTTTTATTCTTTTCTTTTATTTATGTTATTCTTTTCTTTTTATTTCAAAATATTTGTAATCCAACAAAATTAATTAAAATATGTATTTTATTCTAACATGGACAACACAAGGTATATAATAAACCTACGTACGTTTTATTTTTTTATCGATGCAAGTATGTTGCATTAGTTTAACAACAAAACTTTGTTTCTATGTTTTCAATTTAAAAAATTCAACTTAGATATTTTAAGTTTTATTAACAATACCCTCGTAAATTTTAATATATACTTGACAAAAAAACTAACATCAAATCTTATCAAAAATAGTTTTTACATGCAATGAAATCAATAAATCAACAATAAAAAGTATACAAAAATAATAGAAATACATCAAAATATTATTTCAAAAATTAAATTATACGTCATGAGTTTAAATTTATATCATTGTCAATTTTTATGAATATATTTTATTAAATAATGACATGCAATACATACAAATTATTTATTAATTATTAAAACTTTTTAAATTTAAAGCAGTGTATGTAAGTACGCTATACTGATATGTATGCATTGGAAGCACGAGAAAAACAAAAAAAACTTTAGATATTTTTGTTATTTATTAAAAATATTAAATAAAGTTGAAGAAAAAGTAAAAATATTAATGTTACTTATGAGAATAACCAGTGCATTGTTTTGCAATCAAATCTTTCATGCAATCATCATAATGAACAATTTTTTATAAAGGAGAAACACTTAACACCACACTTTAATATTACTAAAAACATTGAGCCGTTGTTTGACCTATTATTTTGAAATTTAGTAGTACATTTGACTTATATTATAACTATTATTATCATCAAAATCATGACAATACATGTTTTGAGTTGACTTATTGTTCTTACTCTTATTAATAATTATATTTAAAAACTAAATTAAAATTCACAACTTTGCAATGTTCTAGAGCCTACACAAAATTCCTCTCACAAAATATTAATGTTTGCGTTGAACCATTATTTATAACTAATATATTTTATTGAATAATAGTTGATACATTATTGGAAATATTTACTATTTTTTAAAGTAAATTTGTATCGTCCTTAACCCTTTATTCTAGATACTTTTTAAATATTTTATTATTATTTATATTAATAAATAGTGAATCCCAATAATCTTTTATCATTTTATAAAATAAAAGTTATATATATATATATATATATATATATATATATATATATATATATATATATATATATATATAAAGTCATATATTGACAAAAGTATGTATTTTGAAATTTTTTTCGCGAAATAATTAACCTTGAATATTTGTTTAAATAGTCTATGATAATTTAATAGAAAACAAAATTAATTGAATTGATTAGTACAATAAAAATATCAGTTAATAGGCTTTGAAAGAGACTAAACCCTAAACCATATTATAATCATTTCACACATCTTTATAAATTCTTCATCTTTTACAATGTTAAAGGAGATAGCATTGTTGTAAAATAAGTTGCAACTTGTAGGTCAGTATCCTCCTTTCTTTTTTCTTAAAAACATCGTTGATAGTTGATTGAGAAGTTATCCCCCTCTTTAAAATATTTGCAAGACTTGAAGATTCAACTTTTTTTCTTTTACCATCTTCTACATCAACCTCTACTACGTCTTCACTTAGACTAATTTTCTTGATGAGGTTGGTTTGGAATTTATGAACAATAGTCCACATTTGTTTGCGAACTTCATCGAGAACAGATACACACGATTCAACATTACTATTTGTCCCTAAATGATGCTTAAATCGAAAGCTCCCACTAACCTCTTTGTGACAATAATTGCACTTGATCTTTCTTGATCCATCGTTTACAGGAGTCCCATGTTGCCATTCCACATCTTGTCGTTGACCAGGAGCATTTTTGCAACTTTCTTATTTCTCACATTTCTAACACTTGGGTTTATTGGAGCAGAAAGCGGCATATTATTACTACTACTACCACCTGTCATCTGTCCAATTAACAAATAAACAAAGAGAACAAATCTAAGACACATAGTTTTAAAAATAATCATATTAAAAACTTTAAAATTAAGAGTATTTTTTTATTAAAAGAAATAAATTCAAAAAGACAAATAAAAAATAGAATATAAAAATAGAATTAATAAGCAATATAACTTTTATAAAAAAATAATTTAAATTATTTCTTTATTAACTTTTTAAAATATATTAGTAAATAGTAACACTTTTTAATATTATATAAAAATGTCATATATTCAGTATTATATTTCAAAATAAAAATGAATTAAAAAAATCAAATAAAGTAAAAATCTCAATAGAAGAGTTAGAAAAATTTGAAAAAAAAAACAAAAAAACTATAAACAAAAAGTAATATTATTTTTTATATTTTGTCACTGTTTTTTCACATTTTCTTTATTACTATACAAAATTAGTGAGTTAATTTACTAAAAAAGTAATATTATTAATTTTGAATAGTATATTGTCACGTTTGGTTTTATGAGTTATGACTATACAAAACCAATTTGTTAAAAAAAGTAAGAGTATCAATTTTATAATTAAGAGTATCAATTTTATGCACCCGTCAGTCACATTATTATTTTATTAGTTTTAAAATTAGAAGCACTTAGAAACAAGGCAAACAGTTAGTATAATAATAAACTATTAAAAAGTACATATCACTGCCATCCATACTTTTAGAAAATTAAAAATCACGTGAAGAAAGTACTGAAGAAAAAACAAAACATTTAAAAATTATAAACAATTGAAGAAGATAAACTTCACAGACTAACAAAAGGAAAAATACAAAAACTTTGCACGATTAAATTGAATAATAAAAACATGAAATTTATCACTCAGGAATTCAAGTC
>CM038792.1:5607607-5686990 GCA_021764765.1 Vicia sativa
ATTAAGAATCATCACAGGTAAGGTGATTTCTATCTAATTATAATGCCTTATGGGTTTTGGGATGGAATTGGATGATTAGTATGTTAGAAATCTTGAAAATTGATAATTTAGGTTTGGGGAATTAATCCCAAATTCATGGCCGAATTAAAAAATGAATGGAACCGTAGTAATGTTATGGAATGTCTGGGAATAAATGAATTATGCCATGTAGTATGTTACCGTGTTTGTTGGATGAAAATTGGTGTTTTTGATGTTTGGATCCGTATGGAATGCTATGGAATGAGTTGAAACATACTACCGCCAAAACTAGTGTTTTCGCCATCAGGAGTCGTGGGAACCGGTTCCCATGTAGGAGAACCCGGGTTCCAAAGGTGTTGGTCGATGAAAATGGCATTTTGAACACGCAATCGGTTCCCCATTTGTTCTTCATTTGGAGGAACCCGCTCCTAATCGCTACTTTTGAAAAATACTAAACTTTAAAAATTCATAACTTCAAAACATAAGTCCGTTTTAGTCGCCGTTTTGGACGTTATTTCTTAAATTAAATACTCTATTTTATAAAATGAAGAAAATTATAATTAATGGATTTTATTTTAGAAAGAGCCATTTTTCCGATTTGTGAACGAAGATTGATGCTTATGTGTTGTTTTCCTTGTTGTTTATTTATGATTGAATTATATCATGTGTTGTTGTCGATGTTGTGTATTCATGATGTTTGTTGATCTCAATTGTTGTTGTTGTATATACTGGTGATAGTCTTACTAATTGAAGGGTAAGCGTTTGGCATATTTATGCTTTGTGATAATTTATTTCATGATTATGCTGTTATCATGTGATATGTTGGTGTTGGCTATGTGGAATATGCTAAGATGATATTCGTATTTGGATGTTGCATGCTTTTATTATGCATGCATAAGCATTTCGGTGATGGTTCATTCCCATTGTGTGGAATTGGACTCAGAGCCAATAACCGTACTCAAATGGATAGTGGTGGTGAGGCTAGATTCTTGACCTGTATGGGCTAATCGTTGATTGATGTCAGCTTCGAGGTGTAACGAAGTGGTGTGAATTTGGTTCACGTTTGGTACCACATGCATAGAGTTCAGATTGCATATGAAATTGTAACATGTTAGGATGGTTTGTTATAATTTCATTGATTGTTATATTTGCATAATGATCTGTGTGGAATGCATTTGTGAACTGAAACATGATTATGTTAATGATAGTGAACTAATATATTGGATTGTCCTGTTGTATTTAAAAACGTATAATGCATTCTATATTGAAAAGAGATCTCACCCTTACTTTAATGATTTTAGATTAAAGTTAGAAGCTCAGGAGTCGGTGAGGATGGCTTATGAGTCGCGGTCTTACTTTATTCGTGTGTCGTTGTCATGCTCGTAGTTGTTTAATCGGGGAAACGTTTGGATGAGGGTTTTGTGTTATACTCCATTGGTTTTGATTTATGTTGGGAATACTTATGAATTAAAGTTATTCCGGTTTTTATGATATTTTTCCGCTGTGTAGAACATGATGTTAATTTGAATAATTTATTTTAATAGTTCCTTCAGTAAAGCATGATTACTATTTGCAGTTGAGGTTTTTATATTTATTATGAATTGTGACATCCCTGTTTTCCATGTTACTCTGATTTAATTATTCGCGGGTTATTTAGAAGGGGTGTTACACCAACAGATTGTTGCTTTGTAGCACCTACACCAGCCTTTCTTTCAGGCACAAACTTCCCAGAATACACCTTAGCAGCTTTTCCTTTGGAGAAGCTTTGATAAGTCTTCTCTTTTCTTGTCATCACCTCCTTGCTATGCTAGGATTAACAGTAGCAATCAAATCATTATCAGAATAATCTTTATCAACGTCTACAATAGGCGTATCATCAGCCTTATCAACAGCAGTCTGATGATCATCAAACTTGGCAGAAGAGTCCTCAATGTTGTCATCCTTTGTCTCAACATCTAAAGTGACAATGTGAACACCCCCTATGCTAGGTTATCACTCTTGATTCGTGAGGTAAACACCGGGAACAACATGGTTTTCATTTAAGATTCTAGTAACTAATCTAGAAATCACTGGTGGACATAAGTAGTACCTTCCTATTAGCTATTTCTGGGGTAAGATGAAGTTTGAGCAAAGTTACCGTAAGATAAAGTATGCGATCTTCTTGCATGCGTAGTTCTCATCTTCTTCACTTTAGTAGGATCACCGCCATCACACAAAGGTGTAATCTCAAGAACATCATTGGGATTCATGTCTCCTAGAACTGCAGGTTACCGATGAAGAAGAGGTCGTCTTTTGAGAGGATGATGCTAGAGATTGTTGTGACATCTTGATGAACAAAGATTTCAGACGTAGGCAAGGAGTAAAGTTTCTTTGGTGAGAATGGAGGGTGACAGTCCAGACAGTGAGAGAAGGAGTATGAATACGTCTATTCCTCTTCTAGTATTTGGAAAGAGAGAGAGGAAATATATTTGCCCAATTAAAATTAACTTTAAATAAATGTCTCTCTCATCACTTCTCCTAAACAAAGTGAATTGCTATAACTCTTCATATTGGCAAATACCCAACTTGTCCCTTAAATTTTCAAACTAATTTGCATCCAAATCCTTGGTAAAAATGTCAGCCAGCTGTAGGTCAGTGGCAACATGTTCCAATGTAATCACTTTCTCTTCCACAAGATCTCTGATGAAGTGATGTCTGATGTCAATATGCTTGGTCCTACCGTGTTGTATAGGGTTCTTGGATATGTTAATACACTCAGTTGTCACAAAGATAATGTCATGACATTCTATGTGACATTGTACTCGATTAGCATCCTGCTTAATCCGGACTATTTGAGAGCTACATCGCCATCACCGCTATGTACTCAGCTTCATCAGTGGATAGAGAAATACAATTTTGCTTCTTGCTAAACTAGGATATAAGGTTGTTCCCTAAGAAGAAACATCCTTCAGAGGTACTTTTTCTATCATCAAGACTTCAAATTTCAATCAAAGACAATAACCGACAAGATAGGATCACATCCATGAGAATACAATATACCATAGTTGTAAGTTCCACTCACATACTCGTAATTCTCTTCACTTGGTTTATGAGACTTACTTGGGTTCATCCCGGTATTCACATACTCCAACCGCAAAGCTATATCAGTCTATTATCGGCCAGTATAGCATACTTCCTATCATACTTAGACAAACTTTGATCAACACCTGTGCCACCTGTGTTTTGGATGCTTTAGGTGAGTAGAGCGAGGAGTTTTTTATGGTCGGCATTCTCCATCCCAAACTTGACAATATTCTTGGCATACTTGCTTTGAGAGGAAAATTGAATCTTCCATCCGTGACTTGTAGCCCAAGAAAATAGGTCAATTCTCCCACGAGGCTCATTTCAAATTCAAGATTTGATCAAGAAATGTTTAACCATTCTATCCGACATTCCTCCAAACACTATGTCATCCACATAAATTTGAGCAACCATAATTTTTCCTCCTTCATCCTTCACAAAGAGTTTTGTCCATTCCTCCTTTCTTGTATCCTTTGTCACGAGGAATTTGGTCAACCTTTCATACCAAGCTCTAGGAGCTTGTTTTGCACATATAGGACTTTTCTTAATTTATACACATGATCGGACAATTTGGATCCACAAACCCTTAGGCTATTCCACATATACTTCCTCATTTAAATATCTATTTAGAAAGGCACTTTTCACATCCATTTGAAACACTGAACTTTGTAATGGCGCTCTCTAAGAGTAGTCTAATTGACTCAAATCTAGCAACAGGAGCAAAAGTTTCATCAAAGTCAACCCTTCAACTCGAGTAACTTGGGCAACTAACGTTGCCTTATTTCCGTGACAATTCCTTCGAGGTCGATTTGTTCTTGTATATCCATTTAATGCCTTGTTGTAGGATATTTCAATAAGTATTTTTAATTATCGATTCCACAGGATTAGTGTATATTGTAGTCTTTCAATAGAAAAGCGTATTTTAAGATTAAATTAATCGAAGGGTTTGTTTCCTACGCTACTAGTATCATGAATTTCCAAACAAGTAACTAAATTAGTCTTTAAAAGAGAGTTATGGTTTGGATTCAAGAGAGTTGGAGTTTGTTTTCAATTGATGGAAGCATGTCAAGATTAGTTTCATTGACCTAGTTTCATATGCATTCTATTAATCAAGTGATGAACTAGTTTGATGATTTCTATAAATACATATCCTCTCAATCTTGTGATTCCTCACCAAGATTGTGAGTTTTATCATGTTAATCCTTGAATGATTCCTCACTTCAACTATTGACATGATAAACATTAAGCTCAATACTTGTAAACACTAACACACAAATCTAGTCATAGCATTTGTTCATTAGTGGATGAATATCCTAGGTCTACTTTGAAGCATTCTTTTCCAAGCAAGTTTCAAAGCATAAAGATGAAGAACAAAGATATTCAACTATATTAATCATCAACCATGTTCATACACAAATGGATTAAAAGAAATACATACTAGTTAGATCAACTACCTCTAATATTGACACAAAAAGAACTTAGCCACACATTTCCATGGTTGCTTTGCTCACAAGATTGTTGGAGGAGATGATGAACATGAAGAATCAAGATGAAAAACTATGTTTTTCTTACAAATTCTATGCCCTAATTTTTACACAATGAAAGATAATGATGATGAAGTGAAGCTCCCTTGCCTAACACACCAAAAGCCAGCTGGAAATGATGGAGTTGGTGGCCAAAAAGGTGAAAGCATGGGTCTGTCCTTTTTCGTTTTTGCATCTAAGCCCGATTATACTATGAGCTGCGTTCATCGCAGAATCATACCGAGCGACCAAGCATGCTTCTTCATCCAAAAATTTCTTCAAAAAGAATCATCCCAAGAGCTCTTCAAGTGTCCTTGAATCCAAGCTTGAGAGAATTAATCAATAAAAACCTACAATTAAAAGTAAACTAAGTTAAATAATATATTATGAACAAAAACTAAATAAAAACCTAATTAAACCAAAATACTAGAATAAATACTACTAATTAATTAAAAAGGCATTGTTAAGGACCACTAAATCATGTACAAAATAGCTACAATTTGGTCCTTAACATGCCTATGATATTTGTTCTTTCGGGTCTAGGAACTAATTCCCATACTTCACGTTGTTTGAACTGGTTCAATTCATCTTGCATGGCACCAATCCAATATTCATCACTCAAGGCTTCCTTAAAATTCTTTGGTTCCATCTTGGATACAAAGCAAGAGTTTGAGATGATTTCTCTAGATCTTGTAGTGACTCCACTGTTAGGATCTTCTATGATGAGTTCTTTACGATGATCTTCCTGAATCCTAATGAAGGTTCCTTGTTAGATGCCTTTGATTGAGAATCTGAGGAGGTAGGATTAGAACCATCAATTTTTGTAGGCTCTTGAGTGGGGGTTTCAAATAATGTCTCAGCATCATATGTGACATTAGCTTCCTCATGATGATCATTAACAATGACATTTATAGATTCCATCATAACTTTGGTACTGGAATTGAACACCCTATATGCTCTACTGTTGGTATAGTATCCCAGGAATATTCCTTCATCACTCTTAGGATCCATTTTTTTCCTTTGCTCACGATCTGTCAGAATATAGCACTTGCTCCCAAAAACATGGAAGTACTTCACAGTAGGCTTTCTCCCTTTCCATATTTCCATAGGGTGGATGATGTTCCATTTCTCAATGTGACTCTATTATGGACATAGCAAGTTGTATTCATAGCTTCAGCCCAAAAGTAAATAGGAAGTTGAAACACTCGGCCGAAAATCAATGGATATAACTATATATCAATGAAGTCGCCATCAAACGTTTTTTATCCCTCCAAGAGGGAAAGGTAAACTTCGAGAAAACCTGAACAAAGAAATCACGGTCTCATGACCGAGAGATCTGTAAGGAAGTACATGAGGGAAGGATTAGCACCCCACGCGCCCGTAGTACTCTACGGTATCCACTTTTACTTTCTATCTAATGGGTGTAAAGATCTACCTATATCCGCTCTATGGTATAAGGTATGCATATAAAAAGAAAAGAAAAGAAAAAGAAAACACGGGAAAAGAAGGAAATATTTACAAAGGTTGCTCGATCTAGCCCATGACAGATGCCTACGTATTCCTCGCAATGGGAAAGTCGAGTGTCATAGTTCGGATCACTTGTTTTTGTTGGTTTGTGTTTTAGATTAGCGTATTTATACAAAAACGATGACAAAACACCTCCATGATGACGAAACATCACCACATACCGGACGATCAAAATCAAAAGTGGGATGACGAAAGATCGGAATATGGATGCGAAGCATCAGCAAACGAGATGGCGAAACATCGAGGATGAGATGGTGAAACATCGCCGATCGGCGTAAACATCAAGAATGTGATTTAAGCATCAAGAATAAACAGACGACTAAACGTCCTAGACTAATTGGTTTGTATCTTTTACTTTGGAAAAAGTTTCAGATTATTAGAATGTTTTAATGCACTTGACAAAATCAAGATTTTAGTTTTAACGATGAAAAAGGATAAAGGTAAAATAGCTAAGGGAAACTAACCTACTTCTAAATCTTAATGTTATCATGCAAAGTTAATCCTAAATTATGGATATAAACAAGGGGAAGATCTACCTGAAGTTATCATGCATGGATGCCTAACTTAATGTCTAAGCTCGGAAACTAACTTAATCGAGCAAAACCTAAGGGGAACCTATAAAATCAATCATCTTGGTTGGGAAACCAAGTGAGAAGAGGGGTAGAATCAAGTAAATTGCTTTGGCAAAATCACACAAACCAAGCACTAACAAGTGCTAAAAAAAGAAAGAAGAAGAAGAAAGATGAAGATGTAATGAAATTTTGAGTGAATTATGCTCATGCAAAGTGTCATGTGAAGTGAGGTCAGTAGACACAACATTCATTTACAAAGTTATACAAAACTTTAACAAGCATCAAACATCATTGTAAACACCCACAAACAAGTTAATTTACAAACTAGGTCAAAACTAATCCTAAAAGCATGCAAAGAGTTAATTGTGCGAAGCGTTAGACTTAGATGAAGTTGATAGACAATTAAAGAATAAAATGACATACAAGTCAGTATCTAATCATGTTAATGCTCATTTACATCATGCAAAGTAAAGCACAACGATTCAAGAACCAAAATCTATCAAAAGCCGCAAACATGTAACAAACGCGTGTGGTGAAGTGCATCAAGTGTGTGAGGTTTATGTCATGCAAAGAAGGTGTCAAGATGAAGAGAATATAGTACCAACATCATATGAATGAATTAATAATCAATTCATAAAATAAATGTCATGAAGATGCAATTACAACATGGGTGCAAAAACTAGTTGAAGTGCTTAACCTAAGAGGTGTTTACAAACTAAAAGAAGCCATGGAAAGGCAAAGATGAAGAGAAATGAGTCAAGTAATATTAAAATACACAAGTTACAGTATCAAACATGTCATTTCATCAACAAAAACATTTAAACATGCATTCAAAGAATTCAAAAGCAAAACACTCGAGAGAAATGCATTCGATTCGTGCAAGTGCAGTATACGCATGCATGTGTGCGTGTTGTGCATACATGTGCTAAGTGTCAAATGATGTTGGGATCAGAGATGATATGTGATGGAAAGCTACTCAAGTTATGCATTATCAAGTCATAAGATGCTTTAAATTGTACACATACAACATCTACATGAGAACTAGTTAAAACTTAACCTAGAATGCAACTAAGGATGGAATGAAGCATGGTTGATGCATGAATGCAAAAGGATGAAACTCATAGCATAAGGGGACATGGATGGAAGTGGCTATTATGGTAATAATTCATGATCATCATATACATGTTCATCATTTACAATGCACAAACAAAAGTAACTAGGAAAAGTTTAAACATGCATTTAGAAATGTGAGGTGAGATGGCTTAGATGAATGGTTGTGAACATGCCTTATGGTGATATTTTTTTGTGAAGTAAGTGATGGAAACATAGATGTTAAATACATGTTATACATAAACAAAACACAATAATCTCAAAAGAAAAGAAAGCAAGGGCTAATGCAAGAACTAGTCAAGAATTCACCCTAAATATGCACCTAGGAAACAAATGAAACATGGCATGGCATTAGTGAAAAGGTATGACATTTAGATGATGGAAAATGATAAAATTCAGTAGTTATCATGGTGTAGATGCATTCATGTCACACATAATCATCAAACCCTTTTATATGAGCAATTTTCAACAAGAATGCACATGCTAGAAATATGGGATGGAAAGTGCTTGTGTTTGTGTGCAAGCATATTTGTGTCAAGTGTTGTGGACAAGTGAGATGGATGACAAGAACATAAACATGATGCTCACACAAACACAAAACAATTACCAAATATCATGCTTCACAATCATTCATAATGCAAAGATTAGTAGTGGAAGGGAGTGATCCTAAACCCTAGAGTTAATTGTAAGTGAGCAAACAAGTTAATGAGTCAATCACGATAGAGAGGCAAGATGAGAAGGTAATGTAACACACAAGGTCAGTAGCTTAATACATAAGGAAACTATAAACAAAATCAATTCAAACAAAGTAAAAGCTCACACACAAGTACATTGGATTAAGGTTTGAAAGCATCTAAACTAGTTAAACATTGTACTTAAGAAAGATTTAAACAAAGTGGTTTTAATTAGAAAATTAAAACCATGTGTGACTTGTATCATAAGTTTAACTCAAGATATGATTTATGATCAACCAAATGTAGAAGATGAAGCTTCCATACACAAACAAGTTACCTATTTGATGAACAAAATCATCCAAAGTAAAATACCACCTATCTTAGATCAAACAACATTGATTAAGATTTGTAAGAAGGGAAAGATGTCTTGTATGTCATAGGGTGATGATAGAACCCTCACAAGATGTTTATCATGAGCTTAAAGTAATTCCAATTAAAGTGACATGCCTCAAAGATCATGAATCTATAATCCCTCAAGGTATGTTTCAACCAAGCAATAGAAGAGGAAAAAGAAAATCTAGCTCTTCTAGGTCATCATGATGACATTACAATTGAGTGCAAGTCAATGAATCAAAGAGCATTAGGTTATTGATTACATAATATACAAGGTCAGAAGTAAAAATCAAAGATTCAATTGGAATTGGATTGCTAGAACCATGCATGATACACATAACACAAGTGGTACAACCATAAGCATAAGTTGGTGACATTCTAATCAACAAAGGTTGCATGAGCTTGAGCAAATTAGGGGCTTAAATGAATCAATCAAACTGGAATAAAGGCCCTAAATATTCTATAAGGATGAAGTAAGGGAGTGAGAAGTAGATTCCTAAAGAATTGCATGAATGCATTCCTCACCTTACAATCCATGCACAAGAATGCAACAAATGAAACAAAGATCAAACTTTTAACTAAGGATCAAAGTGATCCTTTGAGGTAAAATGTCTCTAAAATATTTATAAGATCATCCTTGAGGTTATCATTCCTAAACATCAATTAGAAACACAAATTGTACAAGAAAAAGGTTTAAGAGCCAAGACATCAACAAAATAGGGTTTTGGGAACCACACAAAACTTTATGCTCAAAGTAGAAACTTAATGATCAACATGTAATTTACAATGAATGAAAACATGTTACACATCACTAGAGCACTCAAATTATCATCACATACCCAAAGCTTGGCCTTAAATCATGTCCACAAGCTTCACAGTTGAAGTTAGACTCGATTACACTAGGCAAAGGTATGTTCACTTTAGAAATTCCACAAAAATAGAAAAATGAAAGATAAAATCCAAGTAAAAATGAAATAAGGAGCTCAAATCCCTTACAAGTCAGAGACATATCCTTGCTCAATCCAAAAACCTATGGAAAGGTCAAAATAAAATTCAAAAAGTCAACACTATCAATGTTTATGCTCATATGACCAAATAACAAGAAAAATTGGTATAAAATGTAAAAGTCAGAAATAAAAATCTATAAAAATTAGAAACAGTAACCTAACATCCTAAACATGGTTAAAAATATTTTTGGAATTTTTTATTTTCAAGGAAAAGTGGTAAAACAAGTAAATGCAAAATGGATAATGCAAATCATGTATTTAATGCAAAATTGATTTATTTATGAAAAATGACAAAATCATAAATTAAAATCAGAAATGCATGATGTATAATTTGAATGAGCTAGAATATTTTTATTCATTTTTATATGTATGGAAGTATTTTTAATAATTTAATTATGCATGAAATGCAATATAATGTATGAAATTATTTAAAAATGGAAAAAAAATGCAAGAATGATGAAATAAAATTCAGAAATGCATGGTGCATGATTTAAATGGACTAAAATATTTTTTATTCATTTTTTACATGCATGGAAGTATTTTTAACAATTTAAATATGCATGAAATGCAAAATAATGCATGAATTTATTTAATTATGCAAAAAAAAAATATGAAACAAAATTCAGAAACTCAAAATTAATTCTCTAGAGGATTCAAAATATTTTTTGTGGAATTTTTTAACATTGGAAAGTATTTTTTAACAATTTATCAATTGAAATGCAATTAATTAAAGTCAGAATTTATTTATTTGGCCAAAACATTTTTAAAAAATTGGAAAAAATTCCACAAAATATTTAAAGTCAACATGAGTCTATGGTATTTTGTTTGGAATTTTTGGATGATTTTTGAATGCAAAATGCTAATTATGAAATAATAAAATGAAAATTTAAAAATGCATGGATCAACGATGATGCCACGCATCATCTTCAACCTCTAGCCAACCCTAAAACGCGTGTGTCATGCAGTTTTATGCAAGCAACTTCTAGCAATCGTATCTCACTCATTTCTTAACCAAATTAAGTGATTCAAAGCTCTAAATGAAGATCACATGGCAAGCTACAACGACAACTTGTAAAAGATCAAATGATCCATCATACATCAAGAAATCAGAGCAAGAAAATCATCCAAATCCGGATTTCCAGAACTTCATGTTGTACAATATGCTTCACAAACAGATGAAATTATACATCAAACGTAATGTTTGTCCAGCTAACCACGCATGTATAAGCTCAAATTCATCAATTGCAAGCTAGAAATTCAGATTTGAAGTTTGAATGTTACCTCTTGATTTGGAAAATAAATCCAAATATGCCTCTGGATTTGAAGAGAAAATACCACAATCTTGCTCTTAGATCTTCAATGAAGCTTGAATGATGAAGAAAATCCACTTCAAACACGATTTGCAACAACTTCAAAGTATGAGAAAAATGGAAAATGCAGAGCAATTTTGGGATCTGGAAAACGAGAGAGAGGAAGCTCCTTTGCTCAAATGAAGCTTCTAAGTTATATTGTGTGAGTAATAATGAAGGTACATCAGTCCTTTTTCCCAAGAAATCCGTTAGAGCAAAAAATCACAAAAATGGTATCTTTTGAGTGCTTGCGTTTTGGTGCATTTCATGCTTGCCTTGGATGCGTTTTGATGAGCTGGAGTAGTGGTGAAAAATATGCTCACGTGATATTTCCTCAGCCTTGCTAAATTTGATACAAAATAAAAGTGTGCATGGAATGAGTGTGAGGAAAATGTGCTCATAATGCTTGGCTTTTTATGGCAAAGAAACTTGCTGGCAGCTTGCTTCGAACCTTAGCGTTGTTTGCTCAAATAACTTGCACAAAACAACTTTAAAAAAATACACAGAGCCAATCTGCTCAAAATCATCCTTACACCACCTTTTCTCCTTCAATTCTCTCACAAATGGCTCGCATTTCTTGGCCTTTTGATACACATCAATAGCTCTTGGCATGAGTATTAAAACAAGCTTTGGTTCACTAAAAATGGAGCAAAAACAAGTGAGATATGACCATTTGAAGTTGTGCACAAGCAAAGCAAAATTCTGGGCACACGCGCGCGTTCTCTCGGCCTGCATGGTTGTGCATGTAGTCAGCCTCATGACCTCAACTTGTGAGCCTTGTAACTTGCTCAATTTTGAACCAAATGACGGATTCAAAGTTCCATTTAAAGCTCTCATGACATACTTCAAAATGCACGAAGTGGTTTTCAAAAACTCCATCTAAATCAAAAGATATAAGCCTCAACATTATGCCCACCACCTGTTTGTGAAAATTACTCAAAGAAAATGCCCAGAAAATGCTTGCTTGCCCAGCCTTGGTCAAAACTCATGCATGAAACTTCTAACTCAAATATCTCTCAAATGGTGCATTTTTGAGAAATTTTACACATTGGAAATCTTGTAGGATTTTTTCCAAGCTTTCCATAAATGTATAGTATGCAACCATTGGATAAAAATTGAGAAAGTTATGATGTGTCAAAGTTCCATAGGGTGGACACTAAGAAAAAATTTCAAACTTCAAATAACTTCAAGAACAAGTTAACCCTAATTTCTTCAACTTTCTTGATTCAATGGTGAATTTGGTCAAGAAAAATGAAAATATGATATTTTAATTGATGGTTGACCAAAACTCCACTTGGTCAACTCCTGACTTTGATTGATTTTGACCAAAATGACCATTTTGCCCCTTGTGACCAGTTGACTTGCTTCTACTCAAAATTGAGCCTCAATATTTCACTCATAGATGTCCAACACCATATAGAAACAAGTGAAATCAAGTTTGAGTGAAAAATCTGAAGAAATCCTGATTTTCCTCAAAACCCTAATTTTGCTCCATGTGCAAGGAGGTAACCAATCAAGCTTCAAAACCTCAAATCTTGTGAATGTAATGAGCAATTTTTTGAACCATGATAACTCAAATCCTAATAAGAAGGTAATACTTCAAGAAGTTGACTCATCCAAGCTTCAAACTCCACAGAGGGCCAAAACCCTAATTTCATCAAATGAATGTCACGATGAATTTCTCACCAATTCTCTACAAAACTTCAACTTTAGAGGAATCAATGACATATGGGATGTCTTGAGGCATAATACATCTTATTTGAAAGATCCATGACATGAGAATTTGGAATTCCTTCGTAAGGCATGCTAACCCAATCAACCTCTTTAGCTTGCAGAGATCTTGAAAACCCAAAGAGCTTGGATCTTATCATGAGGTATGAATGCAATGAAATATGATGTTTATGATGAAACATAAGCCTAAATCAAGAGGGTAAATTTTGGGGTGCAACAGAAGTTTCTTGGCATGTATCATTGCCCTAGCAGATTCCTGTATGGTTCTGTTTTTCCTTTCCACAACTCCATTTTTGCTAAGGAGTTATAGGTGAGGAGAACTCATGATTAATTCCTTATGAAGAACAGAACTCATCAAACTTACTGTTTTCAAACTCCTTTCCATAATCACTTTTGATCTTGACAATACAACCTTCCTTTTCTCTTTGAAGTCTTTTGCACAAATCTTTAAAGACATCAAACACATCAGATTTTTCTCTAATGAAGTTTATCCAGTATATTTGAAAAATCATCCACAACAACATAGGCATACCTCTTCCCACCTAGGCTTTCTACCTGCATGGGACCCATCAAATCCATGTGTAGAAGCTCCAGGACCTTAGAAGTGGTTAGATGTCTCGACTTTGGATGTGACCTCCTATTATGCTTCCCAACCTGACATTCACCATAGACTCTTTCTTCATCAATCTGAAGTTTTGGAATCCCTCTGACACCCTCTATGGATATGATCTTTTTCATCCCTCTAAGATGTAAATGACCAAGTTTTTGGTGCCACAGTTTCACTTCCTTTTCTTCTTTGGCTATGGAGCACATAGAAGAGTAGTTGGTGTTCTTAGACTCCCATAAGTAGAAGTTGTCTTTTGGTCTGACTCCTCTCATTACAACTTCTTGTTCTTCATTTGTAACAAGGAATTTAGACTTGGTGAAGTTGACTTTGAATCCTAGATCACATAGTTGGCTGATACTGATGATATTAGCAGTTAGTCCATTTACCAAAGAACACACCATCCAGTTTGGAACCTGTGATACCAAGTTTTCCAACACCTTTGATTTCACCTCTTGCTCCATATCTAAAAGTCACATAGCTAGTAGTGTGATGTTTGATATCACTTAACATATTCTTGATTCCAGTCATGTGTTTGGAACATCCACTGTCAAAGTACATGTCTTCTTTGGCAGAGACTCTAAGAGAGGTGTGAGCTATCAAGGTCGCAGTTTTTCATCCATCGTTGATTATTGGGTGCCCTATTAGTTTTAGGTTTGACATGTGGAGTCCGATTAGGGTATCCATATAGTCCGAAGCGGAATGGTTTTATGTGACCAAACCTTCCACAGTAATGACATCTCCATCTTTGATATTTTCTCTTCATGTTTCTTTGTCCTTGATGTTGACCCCTATGTTGTGACATCTGTTTTGACATTTTTTTATCAGGCCTAGGTTTTTTAATGTCAAAAGTAGATTCCTTTACAGCCACAAATCCTATACCAGACATATTTCCTGCATTTTGTCCATTCAAGTATTTCTTCCAATTTGTCGGCCCATTTGTTAACATCCCGATGACTTTGTCATCTGATCAAGTTTGGAGTTCAACACAAGAACTTCACCTTTGAGGTGAATTATAGTTGAAATGTCTTCCTTCTTCTCACCCTCCAACTTTACTATGAGTTTCTTCTGCTTCTCATTTTGTTAACAAACTTCAGCACTCCTGATACACAACTTCTTGTAAGAGTCGAAGTTCTTCAAATGTCCTCATCACTTGAATCATTGTCGAGTTACACACACCGCTTAGTGCAAGAACAGCTTAGCTGATTCCTCTTCGTAGTCACCGAGTCACCATCGATCAAGTAATGTATATACCTTTCTTTTGTTTCTTTAAATAGGTAGGACATTCATCTCTAATGTGTTCATATCCTTCACACCCATGACATTGAATCCCTCTGCTTTGGTTGCCCTTTTCTTCAGGTTTTGTTCTTTTGCTTGAGTCATAGGACCTGCCAGTGTCAGGGGAAATGTTATTGACATTTGATTTTGGCTTTTGATCCATTCTCTTGATGATTTTGTTGAACTGTCTTCCAAGCATAGCTATAGCTTCTGATAGATTCTCTTCATCACTCTCTTTTCTTTCCTCTTCAGCATTGGACACAAAGGTTATGCTTTTGTTCTTCTTCTCAACATTATCACCAATTCCCATATCAAATGTCTAGAGGGAAACAATGAGTTCATCTACCTTCAAGCTACAAATATCCTGAGCTTCTTTTATAGCAGTCACTTTCATTGCAAATCTTTTTGGCAAAGATCTGAGAATCTTTCTCACCAGCTTTTCTTCAGACATCTTCTCTCCCAAGGCTCCTGAAGTATTGGCAATCTCCAAAATGTTCATGTGAAACTCATGACTGGTCTCATCTTCCTTCATCCTCAGATTCTCAAATTTGGTAGTGAGCATCTGAAGTCTTGACATTTTTACCTTGGACGTACCCTCATGAGTGGTTTTGAGAGTGTCCCAAACATCATTGGCCAGTTCACACTGATGTACTAGTCTGAATATGTTTCTATCAATTCCATTGAACAAGGCATTCAATACTTTAGAGTTTTGCAGAGCTAACTCTTCCTCTTCTTTGCTCCATTCTTCCTCAGGTTTAAGACTAGTAGTTCCATCTTTCTCAATCTTGGTGGGGTATTTCCATCCTCTGTCAGCAGCTCTCCAAGCTTTATTATCCAGTGACTTTAAGAAGGCAACCATACGAGGTTTCCAGTAGTCATAGTTTGATCCATCCAGAATGGGTGGTCTGCTCCCAAATCCTCCTTCCTTGTCCATAGCGCCGAAAGTACTATCCCTAGATCTCACCCAAAATGCATAGTGCCCGCTCGATGCCAATTGAAATTCTGGCAGCAGATACTTGATGCCAAAGAGAATGTTATGACACTGGTATCTGACAAACTTTTATAACAGTATAAATATTAAACTAAAAGTAGTAAAGAAGACAATCAATTGTTAACCCATCAAGGTGTAACTACGCCTACATCCGGGGCTACCAAGCCGTGAGGAAATCCACTATAAGAGGTATTAATTTTGGAATAAACCAACAGTTTATCTCCTTCACTTAAGACCTACCCAATGCAACTTTAATCTAAGTACCACTTAGACCTGAGAACCTACTCACTCCCCCTCAATCACAATAGTGATAAAACTACCCTTATAGAAAAGTCCTACTCCAATGCACTTATCAGAAGATAATTTCTTTCCTCACAAGAAATACTAATAACACTTATACGTTACATAACTGTTCTCTTCTTCTTCTTCCAAAAGGCGCACCACAATCAAGGTTAATGAGATAATATAGAAGCAGTAGAGACTTCATCTTGGGCTTCCACATAGATAGCTAGGGTTAACCTAAGGACTTGGTATTGGGCTTGCAACATAAAAAATTAGGGCTAAACAAGGTTAACCTAATATCCACGTGAGCATAGGATCTAAACTTAACAATCCAATTTCTCAACAGGATCTTGAAAACTCTCAAAAAAACTCGCACAATTCACTTATTCAGTACATGATGTCTTAACATTGGTCATGACATCATACATCCTGCATACTGATCTTGCAGAATCCAATACATCTGATTATAGCATAATCATTGTGTTATGCAAACCTTCTGAGCTGCACCTGTAAAAACACTCCTTCTGCAGAATTTGCCTTCAAGCCAGCATGTCATGACATCAGTCAGGACATTGCCATATCAACTGGTTTACCAAAATTACACCAACACAAAACACTTACAAAATTTACAATTTTGATGTTCTAGAGTCTACAAAATTCCCCTCACAAGATGTTAATGTTTGTGTTGAACCATTATTTATAGCTAGTATTTTCTTTTTTATATTGAATAACAATTGATACATAATTGGAAATATTTACTATTTTTAAAGTAAATTCATATTTTCCTTAACCTATTATTCTAGATACTTTTAAAATATTTAAATATTATCTGTTCTTGCAGGAAAAACTATATATATGATCTTAAGGGATTCGGAGGCTCATACGAAGGACGCATGGCCTCCAAGCTTCCGGTCTAGCTTACCCCGCTGTTGGGAGCCCTTATAGATGGAGTAGATATCCACTCTTTAGTGTGTAGTTTAGAGAGGGAATGAGAGAATGATCCTTTTCCATGGCCCTAAGGCCTCCTTTTATAGCATAACAATCACTAATGAACATAATGATGTAACCGTCCACTTAATACTTGAAACCGCTACTTAATGATTCGTAACGTTCATAACCGACCCATAAATAGCGTAACGGAGACCAATCCGACCCTCCTAGCCCTTGGATAGACGTCCGGTCATCCCTGGTCGACCTGCTCTTATCCGACTGGGAACTATGTCGGATAAGCCCTCATAGCCACATCCGAGATCCATCCGGATGTCTACAAACCCTCCTCCGGTCTTATATCTCGGCTGGAAATTTATGCATGATCATAAGCCCCGAGCATATGGTTTCTAGACCTGAAGCCTTATGCTCGATTTTAATAGAAACATAAACTTTGATCCAGCCGACCTCCAATACCAACTCGTGCTTTAGTGTGAATTTACACACGCTGGTTTATCATTCTTCGCTTTTGAGGTTTTAAATGTTACGACGTCGTTGAATCGACACTCCAACAGAACGCTGCTTTTTAGCCCGGGCCGGATTCCAGGACGCATGGCCGGGATAAAAATTCCTTTCGACCTCCCATCTCGACTCGGAGCAGTAAGATATATAGACAGACTAGCCCCGAGTATCTTGAGTCAAGGCTTTGATGAAAATGTTTAGACGGAATCCAATTAAGGTCCTTCGCCTTACATGCCTGGTACAGACAGAGCTTTTAAGGTTGCTCGTGAACGATTTTATGTTATGCTACTATCCCACAACGCCAATGTATTCCTATCCTCGTTGCTGAATCGATACTCCAGTTTAACCCAAGCATAACACTCGTTTTTAGTCCGACTGGCTCGTAACTTTGTCGGCTATTGTAGTAAGACTTAGCTTAACTAGACCAGCCCCAAGTCGCATGATGCATCAAGCAGGCTATATTGACTTTTCCAAGCACATAACAACTGTTCATGACACCACTTCAGTTTTTTACCGCTTTTACGTGTTAGATATAGAGCCCCCCTGCGGGCTAGCTGAATTTAGAGGTTTCAACGCCACTAAGTTGATCCGAGTTAGGACCATAGCTCTATGTGACGAATCTCGAGGTTTTAATGCCACTAAGAGTAGATCCGAGACGGAATCAGAGCTCTTGGTAGCTCACTTGAGGCTTCAACGCCACTAGGAGTTGATCCGAGATAGGACCAGTGCTCCGGGGCGTTTGAAGAAATTATAGGTGTAATCGCCACAAGGAGTTGATCCGAGACGGAATCATAGTCCAGGCGAGGGTGACCAGGAGGTTGTTCCGAGTAGGAACAGAGCCTTTGAGGTTCAGAACCTCCATAGGGATGATCCGAGACGGATTCAGAGCCCAACCGAGCTTGACCGGAAGGTTGTTCCGCGTAGGAACAGAGCCTTTGAGGTTCAGAGCCTCTATAGGGATGATCCGAGACGACTTCAGAGCCCAACCGAGGTTGACCAGAGGGTTCAGAGCCTCTGCCGAGGTTGACCAGGGGGTTCAGAGCCTCAAGCGAGGTTGACCAAGGAGTATTCCGATAGAATGTAGTCTTTCGTGGATCGAAGACGATCATAGACCGAGCTTAGCAAGACGTCGCCTAATGGGTTCGAGCCTCAAGCGAGGTTGACCAAGGAGTATTCCGTGATAGAATAGAGCCTTCCGTGATCGAAGACGATCATAGACCGAGCTTAGCAAGACGTCGCCAATGGGTTCGAGCCTCAGCGAGGTTGACCAAGGAGTATTCCGATAGGAACAGAGCCTTCGGATCGAAGACGATCATAGACCGAGCTTAGCGACGCCGCCAATGGGTTCAGAGCCTCAAGCGAGGTTGACCAAGGAGTATTCCGATAGAACAGAGCCTTCCGGATCGATCATCATAGACCGAGCTTAGCAAGACGCTGCAATGGGTTCGAGCCTCAAGCGAGGTTGACCAAGGAGTATTCCGCATAGGAACAGAGCCTTTCCGTGACTGAAAGACGATCATAGACCGAGCTTAGCAGTACGTCGCCATAGGGTTCAGAGCCTCAAGCGAGGTTGACCAGAGGGTTCAGAGCCTCTATAGGGATGATCCGAGACGGATTTTCAGAGCCCAACCGAGGTTGACCGGAGGGTTCAGAGCCTCTATAGGGATGATCCGAGACGGATTTTCAGAGCCCAACCGAGGTTGACCAAGGAGTATTCCACATGGGAATGAGCCTTCCGTGGATCGAAGACGATCATAGACCGAGCTTAGCAGTACGTCGCCAATGCCTTTGATTCCTGCCATATCCGAGTCTTGAGGTGCGGAGCACTTTTATCCGTTACATCCTATTTACAAACTATAATTAATTCCAAGATGCCTCTTCCCCCACACAGGAGAGCAAGACGACACCTTTACACAACGATGTTTTAAACAATATTTTTATCTTTTACAATATTTAATCTACCCTGTCTTGTCTTTACCTCTACCATTCTTGATTGGGATGGTTATATGAGCCCCCCAAGCGCTTAGGTTTTGTTGAAAAAAGATGAAGTGCTTGATACCAAGCCATCCTTATAAAGGAGGACTCAGTTTTGTTGTTTTGCTCCTCGAGTACTTACGCTAGGTACTTTGCTTATACTTCACATGTTATCCGGACCCTTCCTTATTTTGATACTAAGAAACAGAATGCCTCCCGCCCACGTAAGGGATAAGGACGACACTTAGATATAGATTCATCATGCCCGTGGTAGACTTTTGATTTCCCAATGCTTTATCAAAGCTTAGTTAACTCGCTGAGTCAAGTGACAAATAGTTATGACAGAGAGTTAGCTTATACATAAACAACAAGTATTATGCATAAGTAAATTATGGAATAGGTTTTACTTTCACAAGCTTTAAACTTTCGTCAGTAAATTGTTTTTTAAACGTCATTGAAAATCATAATAATGCCATGGAAAATTATGAACACAAGTAATAGTTTTTATTAATGGTCTCATTTCTAAATGTTTTACAGTCTTTAACTTGCACTATATACTAATTGATAACAAAAAGTAGGACAAAATCATACCCCATGAATTCCCATGCTACTAAACACATATAGATGCATTTAGATAATCCCGCAATATTTTGCTCTCATATTACTTTCATGGATAAACCTAGGAATTTAGTTTGTTTAGCAAATTTGACATAAAACTATTATGCTTCTGCCTCCATTGCTCTGCAAGAACCGACCTATGCATGTTTTCCTAGGTGCATCATATAGGTTTTCTCATTCTTATGCTTAGCTATAGTTTCAGCCACTTAAAATATTTTAACAACCAAAAACTTAATGCCACCCTTTCAATAAACATTATGCAAATGTATCAAATAATGTAGAACATTGAAATATACTTATCTTTAATGTGTCAAATATATGCAGCACTCCAGAACACGTGAACTGGTTAAAATGAGACACTGATAAGGACATCGGCGAGGTCAACATGTGATCTACTCCTCCATCTCCATCTACGACGTCATTCTCATATTTGAATGAGTCTTAATGATGTCCGCATTGTGGTGCGTCTGATATCTTTTGAACACTCGTGACGAAGTCGAGACGCTGCCAAGGTCGCCACATAACTTTAAGATCTTTTACTCGGACCTTCGGCCCCGTAGCTCAAATAACCTTCGTTGAGTCTTCCCGATCACGTGAGATTTGGACCACCACCGTAACTTTTCATAGGATAATACTCAGGATAGTGGTGAGATTAGTACAATGATCACTTATCGGATCCCATCTTAAGCCGTAAGATTACACCGGACTTAGCTTCCGAACTCATGAAAGAGAATTGCTGCTTTCCACCATCTTGATAATGCTATATAACGTTCAGCCAACTCTTACATAATAAGCCTTTTCATGTTGGGTAAGTGGTATTTGCATTGCAATCCGCTTTGTAATACTAGGATTCGCTAAGATTTTAACTCATTGTAATACTGCTTTAAGGGTTGATCCCTGTTTGTATTATACCAAACACAAAAGCTTCTTTTCTATCATATTTGACGTCTTCGAATTCTTGCATTTGACCGACTGTTCGTCGGGCTCAACGTCGGATGCTCCTATATGGACACCGCTAACTTCTTCCGAGATTGAAAACTTTGTTGATGACGTCAACACATTCCAGAGTAAGCGGATAGATTGGTCGGAACCGATGAACTCTTAACTGAGCTATCCCTGGGATCCGTCAGATAAACCTCGCACTCGTTAGCAAAGCATATCAATGTAATGTAATACAAATTAGACCGAGTTGTTCATAGGAAAGCTATTCTTTATCAAGCACGTCAGTAACGTAACAATTCCGGTTCGACGATCTAACACATAATGGCTCGTGAAAGCCA
Source organism: Vicia sativa (assembly GCA_021764765.1). Lineage (NCBI taxonomy): Eukaryota > Viridiplantae > Streptophyta > Magnoliopsida > Fabales > Fabaceae > Vicia > Vicia sativa. Next base: position 5,629,048 of record CM038792.1, read on the forward strand.
TTCTCCGTAACCCATAATGGTTCGCTTTCAATTTCATCTCCGACTTCTACGCCTAGTCCGAAAGCCATTCCCATCGCGGTAGCTGATTTACACCCCGTCCATACCGCCATCCCGCTTTAAAAATCATGGAAGTGTTTCATGAGAATCAGAACGCTTCATAACAGCTTAGCGCTTTATTCACCGCAATTCACAAAACGCATATCCAAATCGGGTTTCATCAAGCTCATAAACTTATTAATTAACCATACAAAATGAGATAACTTATCTTTCACCAAGAAGTTCATATTCGTGTTGTCCTTTCGAGGATGGCCTTCGCATTTTGGAATGTTCATCTTAACATGTTGGAACATCCGAAATGAATGTTCGCAGATCGCTTTCTCCTTCTCGTTGTTTCGAGATCCAATGTTATGGCTTGGTTCCCGCAGACCGGATCGGCCGCTCGAGTGCTCTAATGCTCGATCATCGACGTTTCATCGAGGCCTACATGTTTCGCTTCATCTACCGGGCATTGTTATATTTAATTAAAGCCGACAATAGTCACTACAAGAAACAATGCACCGAGCAAACGTTAGTCTCAAGGATTAACTCATTCATGGTGTAATGTACAACTCATATAATGAAGATAAATAATGTATGATAGCACCATTTATAACCCGAGAGTGTGAGCCACTTATCTTTCCATGTTGATCGGTTGTTGCATCCGATCAATCCTTCAAACAATGTGATCATCCTATGGCATTGATGGATTTGTAAGCTCACCTCTCCAACTTCGATCATGGTAGTATAAACTCGCCGACAACTCCGGTTGCACGCCAATAATGTCGACAAGATATCGGACCCATCCGATTAACCACCGAGGACCGGCATCATTAGGTAACTTCATATCGAATGCTCGGAATCATTGATTTCATCACCATGGGAAATCTTCCTCCCTTTTCGTGAGTCACCAACTCCTCACAGCCAGCAAGCAATCAATACGTGTTTGCTTGGAAATGATCTCCTTTCAACTCGACATCAAAGCATTACCGGTGATATCTTCACGTATCTTTGGTAATTGAACATTCTTCCGAAGAAGTCTCGCTTTATCTTCCCACTCCTAGATACCAGAGGGTGTCACCCAACTGCGGGCCGTTATAATAAAACATTAAATTAATTCTCATGAACGGTTACCAATCTTTCACCAAATTCACGTTGTTGTTTCAATGATTTATAACCGTGAATTAAAGGTAATTGGACTTAATTAGAAAAGCGGTAAGAATCACTTATCTTTGATTGCCGACTGATGCTACCATGCTTCGACTCGATGACCCACTCTTTTGCAACATTGCCCGAGCAATCCGATATGGTAGTTTCTCAATTGTCGAGTGCTAGCCATAGCGTAAGTAGTTGATGCAACAAATGATCTTTTCGCCAAGGAGAATCACGACTTGATCGATTTCAACATGCAATTCCATCTCGCCATGCTACGGATCCACCGCCACAAGACTTGCCGACATCGTAAAATAACGATCCTAGAACCTTCCGGGTTTGAGTTCAAATTTATCTCGACACAATCGATCGGTCACCCCGACCTTGCTCTATAGCCATAGATTGTTGTATTCGGAGGTAATGTAACCCTACCGAGAATGGCGTGATGTTTAAACGCATCGCCGCTACTACTTCCCCGACCATCTATCACCGGTTGAATCCGGACTTGATCGGGTCAAACATGCACACTTTGTAAATGCCGACTTTTGCTCGCCGTAATCGTACCATACAACACTTCGCTTTTTCTTACTTTAGCAAACAACAACTTTATCTTTTATGTAAGTGTCGTTTAGATAAATGGAAACAAGAATTATGGTAAGATCATGATTTTGGCGTGTATCACCTAGTAAAAGATGATTGTTTGTGTAAGGTTTTGTGTGGCCCAAGAAAGTTTTACTGCCCCACGGTGGCGCCAATGTTCTTGCAGAAAACTATATATATCATCTTAAGGGATTCGGAGGCTCATACGAAGGACGATGGCCTCCAAGCTTCCGGCCTAGCTTACCCACTGTTGGGAGCCCTTATAGATGGAGTAGATATCCACTCTTTAGTGTGTAGTTTAGAGAGGAATGAGAGAATGATCCTTTCCATGGCCCTAAGGCCTCCTTTTATAGCATAACAATCACTAATGAACATAATGATGTAACCGTCCACTTAATACTTGAAACCGCTACTTAATGATTCGTAACGTCAGAATCGACCCATAAATAGCGAACGGAGACCAATCCGACCCTCCTAGCCCGGATAGACGTCCGGTCATATCCCGGTGACCGGCCTCTTATCCGACGGGAACTATGTGATAAGCGCCTCATAGTTACGTCCGAGATCCATCCGGATGTCTACAAACCCTCCTCCGGTCTTATATCTCGCTGGAAAATTTATGCATGATCATTATCTATATTAATAAACAGTGAATCCCAATAATTGTTATAATGTTATTATCATATAGCAGTTGTTGCAAAACTGCTATATAATAATATGTCACCAAATCAGGGTTAGACAAGATAAATCCTAACTTAACTCTCTTGAAGCACCTTCCATATTTCACTTAATCCAATTATGACTAGGAAAACATCAATTAACCGGTATCATTCTAAGTACGGCGGGATAATAATATTTGATGCTAAAGTATTTAATAATTGCAAACTCGTGAAATGAATAGTATATTGTATCCCTTAAAATAAGTAGATGTCATATAGATTAATTGCTTAACATGAAGAATATATTAATCAAAATCAATGTTATGATTTTGAAATCTCATATCATTTCTTGTGTGCCAAGTTTTCTAAAGAATTTCAAAATAGATTAAATAATTGCAAACACTTTTATCTTCTAACAATCTTTACTAATATTTATTGATAAAGAAATAAGTGAGCAAGTGCATAAGCAAATTATGTATATATTGTTATGGACATAAATTGGTGGCAATCACTCATACTTTCATCAATGAATAGTAGTGTAAACTAGTTTGACAGGCCTGTCTATTGATTTACTTGATTTAGGTAGGAAGGTCGGGGTTGGATGATCAGGTCAGTCGCTTAATGTCTATATCAGTTTTATTCTTTTCTTTTATTTATGTTATTCTTTTCTTTTTATTTCAAAATATTTGTAATCCAACAAAATTAATTAAAATATGTATTTTATTCTAACATGGACAACACAAGGTATATAATAAACCTACGTATGTTTTATTTTTTTATAAATTTATATCATTGCCAATTTTTATGAATACATTTTATTAAATAATGACATGCAATACATATAAATTATTTATTAATTATTATAACTTTTTTAAATTTAAAGCAGTGTATGTAAGTACGCTATAATGATATGTATGCATTAGAAGCACGGGAAAAAACAAAAACAAAATCTTTAAATATTTCTGTTATTTATTAAAAATATTAAATAAAGTTGAAGAAAAGTAAAAATATTAATGTTACTTATGGAATAACCAGCGCATTGTTTTGCAATCCAATCTTTCATGCAATCATCATAATGAACATTTTTTATAAAGGAGAAACACTTAATACCACACTTTAATATTACTAAAAACATTGAGTCGTTTGACCTATTATTTTGAGATTCAAGAGTACATTTGACTTATATTATAACTATTATTATCATCAAGATCATGACAATACATTTTTGATTTGACTCATTGTTCTTATTCTTATTAATATTTATATTTTAAAAACTAAATTAAAATTCACAACTTTGCAATGTTCTAGAACCTACACAAAATTTCTCTCACAAAATGTTAATGTTTATGTTGAACCATTATTTATAACTAATATATTTTTATTGAATAACAGTTGATATATTATTGGAAATATTTACTATTTTTAAGTAAATTTGTATCGTCCTTAACCCTTTATGTTTATGTTGAACCATTATTTATAACTAATATATTTTTATTGAATAACAGTTGATACATTATTGGAAATATTTACTATTTTTAAGTAAATTTGTATTGTCCTTAACCCTTTATTCTAGTTACTTTTTAAATATTTTATTATTATTTATATTAATAACTAGTGAATCCCAATAATCTTTTTATCATTTTATAAAATAAAAGTTATATATATAGATATATATATATATATATATATATATATATATATATATATATATATATATATATATATATATATATATATATATATATATATATATATATATATATATATATATATATATATATATATATATATATATATATGAGTTATGATCCATTGACATCAGCTCTAAGTTTAAATTTTTATCATAAATCTAAATCTTTAAAAGGATTGTTCAAACAAGTTCATATCATTCAATTACCACTTTGGGTTATTTTCCCTAAGTCCTTAGTGGGAAAATCTTTGAACATTCAATCCTAATTTCTAAATCCTTAGAGAATTATGATGAAATCAAGCCTTTGTTTTATCAAGGGTTAACCGGTGACCATAGGGTATGTCTAGTCCCACGTGATATCTACTATAGTCTAATCATACACAAACCTTAACAATTGCGGTCTAGCTAATCGTAATCGTAAATCAATCCTAATTGGTCCGATCAGAAAGCATAAAAACTTTGCACGGTTAAATTTAATAATAAAATATGAAATTGATCACTCAGAATTCAAGTCATTACAGAGTCAAATCAAGGACACCCCTTAGAATTGGGGGTTTAGCTACTCATACTATTGTTCCAAAGAATATCAAAGACATAAAAATTAGACATTACAAATTACTAGTGAAATTTGATCTTCAATTGTTTTGCTCATGAAAGGTCTCTGCTCTCCAATAGTTGCATATGTTTTCTTCCTTAATCCTCTCAATTCTCCGTATGCTCAAATAGTCCTTTTTAAATCCTAAAAACTAAATTAAATAGTCTCCACACAAATCCCAGCCAAGTAGAATGTTCAAAGTGCCCTCTAAAGTTCCGATTCACTTAAAAACCTAAAATATAAAACATCTTCCACGCTACCAACACGAACCGTTCTGGGCAACACTGGTCGTGTTGGTCCATGATTTTGAAGATTTTATTTTGCTTTAGGACTCTTGACACGGCCGATCAAGCCACATGGCCGCCGTGTCAAGACTCTATTTTTGTACTTGGCGTGAGATTTTCCAACACAGTCGCTAGCGCACACGGGCCGTGTTGGTCTTCGCTTCTTCCATTCCAAGTCTTCCTCCTAACACTCAATCTTGCACGCCGCCCGATCCGTCTGCTTTATTCTGTGAACTCAAGACACCAAACACAAAACATAACAAAAATGCGACATAATGAAATAAAATGCTTGACATTGGTAATAAACTCTAACTAAAATAACAGAAATAATCGTAAATACCACCGATCGATGCAAACCCAATCTTGACTTTAATGTTCCTAAATTATCCCTAAATATGTCGCCTTAAGTTGATGTTCCAAATTTTCTCTTGAAGCACCATCCATATTTCACTTAATCCAATTATGACTAGGAAAACATCAATTAACTTGTATGATTCTAAGTACGGAGAGAATAATATTTGATGCTAAAGTATTTAATAATTGCAAACTCGTGAAATGAAGAGTATATTGTATCCCTTAAAATAAGTAGATGTCATATAGATTAATTGCTTAACATGAAAAATATATTAATCAAAATCAATGTTACGATTTTGAAATCTCATATCATTTCGTGTATGCCAAGTTTTCTAAAGAATTTCAAAATAGGTTAAATAATTGGAAAACTTTTATATTCTAACAATCTTTACTGCTATTTATTGATAAAGAAATAAGTGAGCAAGTGCATTAGCAAATTATGTACATATAGTAATGGACATAAATTAGTGGCAATCACTCATACTTTCATCAATGAATAGTAGTTTAAACTAATTGGATAGGCCTAACTATCGATTTACTTAATTTAGGTAGGAAGGGTTGGATGATCAGGTCAATCGCTTAATGTCTATATTAGTTTTATTCTTTTCTTTTATTTATGTTATTCTTTTCTTTTTATTTTAAAATATTTGTAATCCAACAAAATTAATTAAAATATGTATTTTATTCTAACATGGACAACATAAGGTATACAATAAACCTACGTATGTTTTATTTTTTTTACCGATGCAACTATGTTGCATTAGTTTAACAAAAAAAAAATTGTTTCTATGTTTTCAATCTAAAAAATCAACTTAGATATTTTAAGTTTTATTAACAATACCCCATAAATTTTAATATATATACTCGATAAAAAAACTAACATCAAAGCTTATGAAAAATAGTTTTTACATGCAATGAAATCAATAAATCAACAATAAAAAAGTAAACAAAAATAATAGAAATATATCAAAATATTATTTCAAAAATTAAATTATACGTCATGAATTTAAATTTATATCATTGTCAATTTTTATGAATACATTTTGTTAAATAATGACATGCAATACATATAAATTATTTATTAATTATTATAACTTTCTAAATTTGAAGCGTAAGTACGCTATAATGATATGTATGCATTGGAAGCACGAGAAAATATTTTAAAAAAAACTTTAGATATTCCTGTTATTTATTAAAATATTAAATAAAGTTGAAGAAAAGTAAAATATTATTGTTACTTATGCGAATAACCAGCTCAACATTTTGCAATCCAATCTTTCATGCAATCATCATAATGAACAATTTTTTTATAAAGGAGGAACACTTAAAACCACACTTTAATATAACTAAAAACATTGAGCCGTTGTTTGCCTTATTATTTTGAGATTCAGAGTACATTTGAGTTATATTATAACTATTATTATCATCAAGATCATGACAATACATTTTTGATTTGACTCATTGTCCTTATTCTTATTAATATTTATATTTTAAAACTAAATTAAAATTCACAACTTTATGATGTTCTAGAATCTACACAAAATTCCTCTCACAAGATGTTATTGTTTATGCTTGAACTATTATTTATAACTAATATTTTTTATTGAATAACAATTGATACATTATTGAAAACATTTACTATTTTTAAAGTAAATCAGATCGCCTTTACCCATTATTCGAGATATTTTAAAAATATTTTATTATTATTTATATTAATAAATAGTGAATCCCAATAATCTTTTATCATTTTTATAAAATAAAAGATCAAAATAATAAAGAAATGTATATATATATATATATATATATATATATATATATATATATATATATATATATATATATATATATATATATATATATATATATATATATATATATATATATATATATACAAAATATGTATTTTGGAACTTTTTCATAAATAATTAACCTTAAATATTTATTTAAATAGTCTATGATAATTTAATAGAAAACAAAATTAATTGAATTGATTAGTACAATAAAAATATCAATTAATAGGTTTTGAAAGAGACTAAAATTAAATTATATTATAAACAATGTAAAATTTTAAATATACATACACTAAATATTTGTACATTTTATGAATATCTAAAATTTTTAATGTCAATTTAATCCACCAAAATCAATTAAATTGAAATATACAATACAAAAATGTGAATTAGTTGTCTACTTGTCCTAAAATATTCATATTTTTTATAAACAGTATATTAATCTATATTTCTATACCATTTTTATAATAAAATAGCCTATATGTAATTTAGATTTATAATAGCATTCTCACTCCTTTTAAATTTATTTTTATCCTTAAAATTGAGATTTAATGGTCTTCTTCTAGAAAATAGAATTAAACTTTAGAAAAGAATATTCTAATCTATTTAAATAAATTTAATTTTTTTCTTTTATCTTATTGTCTTCTCTGGGTTAGGTCGAGCTTTCCTAGATGTATATGTTTATATTTTCTTTTTTTATAAAAGAATTTAATTTTTTTCAAAAACAATTGTAATTCAACTAAATTAGTTAAAATATGTATTTATTCTAACATAGTCAACATAAAGTATATAATAAACCTGCTTATAAGTATGTTTTATTTTTTGATTGATGCAAGTATGTTGCATTAGTTTTAAAAACAATATTCGGCATTATTTGTTTTGCATTTACTAATTGAGGGTCAATTTAAGAAATCAACTTAGATATTTTAAGTTTTATTTAATAATACTCCTTAAATTTTAATCTCGATAAAAAAATCAACCTCAAAGCTTATCACAAATAGTTTTTACATGCAACCAAATTTATAAATAAATAATAAAAAATAAACAAAAATAATAGAAATAGATCAAAATATTATTTCAAAAATTAAATTATATATCATGAGTTTAAACTTAACTCAATACATTTTATTAAATCGTGACATGCAGCACATACAAATTATTTATTAATTATTATAACTTTCCAAATTTGAAGCAGTGTATGTAAGCACGTTAGCATGATATGTATGCACTAGAAGCACCGGAACCTACACACAAAAGAATAATAATTTAGATATTTTTTTTATTTATTAAAAATATTAAATAAAAGTCAAAGAGAAAGTAAAAATATTACCATTACTTGTGCGAATAATCAGCGGCGCAGTTTTTTCCCATACAATCTAACATGCAAGCATCATAATAACGAATTTTTTTGAAGGAGGAACACTTAAAACCACACTTTAATTTACATAAAAACATTGAGAGGCCGTTTGACTTAAAATTTTGAGATTGAGTGGTACATTTGACTTGTATTATAAATAACATTATCATCAAGATCATGACAATACATTTTTTGATTTGACTCATTGTTCTTACTCTTATCAATATTTATATTATCTCAAACTAAATTAAAATTTACAATTTTGCGATGTTCTAGAGTCTACAAAACTCCCCTCACAAGATGTTAATGTTTGTGTTGAACCATTATTTATAGCTAGTATTTTCTTTTTTATATTGAATAACAATTGATACATAATTGGAAATATTTACTATTTTTAAAGTAAATTCATATTTTCCTTAACCTATTATTCTAGATACTTTTAAAATATTTAAATATTATCTGTTCTTGCAGGAAAAACTATATATATGATCTTAAGGGATTCGGAGGCTCATACGAAGGACGCATGGCCTCCAAGCTTCCGGTCTAGCTTACCCCGCTGTTGGGAGCCCTTATAGATGGAGTAGATATCCACTCTTTAGTGTGTAGTTTAGAGAGGGAATGAGAGAATGATCCTTTTCCATGGCCCTAAGGCCTCCTTTTATAGCATAACAATCACTAATGAACATAATGATGTAACCGTCCACTTAATACTTGAAACCGCTACTTAATGATTCGTAACGTTCGTAACCGACCCATAAATAGCGTAACGGAGACCAATCCGACCCTCCTAGCCCGGATAGACGTCCGGGTCATATCCCGGGGCTGACCCGGTCTCTTATCCGAATTCTGGGAACTATGTCGGATAAGCGTCTCATAGCCACAGTCCGAGATCCATCCCGGATGTCTACAAACCCTCCTCCGGTCTTATATCTCGGCTGGAAAATTTATGCATGATCATTATCTATATTAATAAACAGTGAATCCCAATAATTGTTATAATGTTATTATCATATAGCAGTTGTTGCAAAACTGCTATATAATAATATGTCACCAAATCAGGGTTAGACAAGATAAATCCTAACTTAACTCTCTTGAAGCACCTTCCATATTTCACTTAATCCAATTATGACTAGGAAAACATCAATTAACCGGTATCATTCTAAGTACGGCGGGATAATAATATTTGATGCTAAAGTATTTAATAATTGCAAACTCGTGAAATGAATAGTATATTGTATCCCTTAAAATAAGTAGATGTCATATAGATTAATTGCTTAACATGAAGAATATATTAATCAAAATCAATGTTATGATTTTGAAATCTCATATCATTTCTTGTGTGCCAAGTTTTCTAAAGAATTTCAAAATAGATTAAATAATTGCAAACACTTTTATCTTCTAACAATCTTTACTAATATTTATTGATAAAGAAATAAGTGAGCAAGTGCATAAGCAAATTATGTATATATTGTTATGGACATAAATTGGTGGCAATCACTCATACTTTCATCAATGAATAGTAGTGTAAACTAGTTTGACAGGCCTGTCTATTGATTTACTTGATTTAGGTAGGAAGGTCGGGGTTGGATGATCAGGTCAGTCGCTTAATGTCTATATCAGTTTTATTCTTTTCTTTTATTTATGTTATTCTTTTCTTTTTATTTCAAAATATTTGTAATCCAACAAAATTAATTAAAATATGTATTTTATTCTAACATGGACAACATAAGGTATACAATAAACCTACGTATGTTTTATTTTTTTTACCGATGCAACTATGTTGCATTAGTTTAACAAAAAAAAAATTGTTTCTATGTTTTCAATCTAAAAAATCAACTTAGATATTTTAAGTTTTATTAACAATACCCCATAAATTTTAATATATATACTCGATAAAAAAACTAACATCAAATCTTATCAAAAATAGTTTTTACATGCAATGAAATCAATAAATCAACAATAAAAAGTATACAAAAATAATAGAAATACATCAAAATATTATTTCAAAAATTAAATTATACGTCATGAGTTTAAATTTATATCATTGTCAATTTTTATGAATATATTTTATTAAATAATGACATGCAATACATACAAATTATTTATTAATTATTAAAACTTTTTAAATTTAAAGCAGTGTATGTAAGTACGCTATACTGATATGTATGCATTGGAAGCACGAGAAAAAACAAAAAAAAACTTTAGATATTTTTGTTATTTATTAAAAATATTAAATAAAGTTGAAGAAAAAGTAAAAATATTAATGTTACTTATGAGAATAACCAGTGCATTGTTTTGCAATCAAATCTTTCATGCAATCATCATAATGAACAATTTTTTATAAAGGAGAAACACTTAACACCACACTTTAATATTACTAAAAACATTGAGCCGTTGTTTGACCTATTATTTTGAAATTTAGTAGTACATTTGACTTATATTATAACTATTATTATCATCAAAATCATGACAATACATGTTTTGAGTTGACTTATTGTTCTTACTCTTATTAATAATTATATTTAAAAACTAAATTAAAATTCACAACTTTGCAATGTTCTAGAGCCTACACAAAATTCCTCTCACAAAATATTAATGTTTGCGTTGAACCATTATTTATAACTAATATATTTTTATTGAATAATAGTTGATACATTATTGGAAATATTTACTATTTTTTAAAGTAAATTTGTATCGTCCTTAACCCTTTATTCTAGATACTTTTTAAATATTTTATTATTATTTATATTAATAAATAGTGAATCCCAATAATCTTTTTATCATTTTTATAAAATAAAAGTATATATATATATATATATATATATATATATATATATATATATATATATATATATATATATAAAGTCATATATTGACAAAAGTATGTATTTTGAAATTTTTTCATAAATAATTAACCTTGAATATTTGTTTAAATAGTCTATGATAATTTAATAGAAAACAAAATTAATTGAATTGATTAGTACAATAAAAATATCAGTTAATAGGCTTTGAAAGAGACTAAACCCTAAACCATATTGCGCAATCATTTCACACATCTTTATAAATTCTTCATCTTTTACAATGTTAAAGGAGATAGCATTGTTGTAAAATAAGTTGCAACTTGTAGGTCAGTATCCTCCTTTCTTTTTTCTTAAAAACATCGTTGATAGTTGATTGAGAAGTTATCCCCCTCTTTAAAATATTTGCAAGACTTGAAGATTCAACTTTTTTTCTTTTACCATCTTCTACATCAACCTCTACTACGTCTTCACTTAGACTAATTTTCTTGATGAGGTTGGTTTGGAATTTATGAACAATAGTCCACATTTGTTTGCGAACTTCATCAGGAACAGATACACACGATTCAACATTACTATTTGTCCCAGCTAAATGATGCTTAAATCGAAAAGCTCCGCCACTAACCTCTTTGTGACAATAATTGCACTTGATCTTTCTTGATCCATCGTTTACAGGAGTCCCATGTTGCCATTCCACATCTTGTCGTTGACCAGGAGCATTTTTGCAACTTTCTTATTTCTCACATTTCTAACACTTGGGTTTATTGGAGCAGAAAGCGGCATATTATTACTACTACTACCACCTGTCATCTGTCCAATTAACAAATAAACAAAGAGAACAAATCTAAGACACATAGTTTTAAAAATAATCATATTAAAAACTTTAAAATTAAGAGTATTTTTTTATTAAAAGAAATAAATTCAAAAAGACAAATAAAAAATAGAATATAAAAATAGAATTAATAAGCAATATAACTTTTATAAAAAAATAATTTAAATTATTTCTTTATTAACTTTTTAAAATATATTAGTAAATAGTAACACTTTTTAATATTATATAAAATGTCATATATTCAGATTATATTTCAAAATAAAATGAATTAAAAAATCAAATAAAGTAAAAATCTCAATAGAAGAGTTAGAAAAATTTGAAAAAAACAAAAACTATAAACAAAAAGTAATATTATTTTTATATTTTGTCACTGTTTTTCACATTTTCTTTATTACTATACAAAATTAGTGAGTTAATTTACTAAAAAAGTAATATTATTAATTTTGAATAGTATATTGTCACGTTTGGTTTTATGAGTTATGACTATACAAAACCAATTTGTTAAAAAAAGTAAGAGTATCAATTTTATAATTAAGAGTATCAATTTTATGCACCCGTCAGTCACATTATTATTTTATTAGTTTTAAAATTAGAAGCACTTAGAAACAAGGCAAACAGTTAGTATAATAATAAACTATTAAAAAGTACATATCACTGCCATCCATACTTTTAGAAAATTAAAAATCACGTGAAGAAAGTACTGAAGAAAAAACAAAACATTTAAAAATTATAAACAATTGAAGAAGATAAACTTCACAGACTAACAAAAGGAAAAATACAAAAACTTTGCACGATTAAATTGAATAATAAAAACATGAAATTTATCACTCAGGAATTCAAGTCATTACAAAGTCAAATCACGGACACCCCCCTAGCATTGGGGGGTTTAGCTACTCATACTATTGTTCAAAAGAATATCAAAGACATAAAATTAGACATTACAAATTACCGTGAACTTTGATCTTCAATTGTTTTCGCCATAAAAGGTCTCGTTCTCCAATAGTTGCACCAAGTGGGCGATCTAGTAGTCAAGCGCATCATCTTACCGCAAGGTGATCCCAGGGGAAAATGGACTCCCACCTATGAGGGACCATTTGTAGTCAAGACAGTATTTTCCGGCGGAGCCATGATCCTAAGTACTATGGACGGAGAAGACTTCCTGCACCTTGTGAATGCAGACATAGTCAAAAATATTACGATAAACGAGACCCACTAGGTCGATTGGCCTAGGCAAAAATAAGGGCGTTCTAGCGAACCAAAAGGGTTTGGGCAAACATTGAGAACATATATACAAAAAAATGTACACCTGGGAAGTCGAAAACCTACAAAGGCGGCTTGGGCAAAAAAAGGTATCCCGGTAGACTAAAAACCTGAAACGACGGTCTAGGGAAAAGTTAGGGATTCATGCGCATTTACTATGTCTTTTCCATATCATCTACTTATAGACTATATCACTATCAAGATTCAAGATTCAAATGGCAGATCGTTCAATCATTTTCTTATGGCAGCAAGAAGATGAGATAGTCGAAAATATATGAGCAATAGTAGAGTTGAAACCCAACGAGATTGTTTCCACATAGCTTTTACTGTCGTCTAAATTTTTCCGACAATTTCCTCTTACTATGATATTTGTCTCTTTGTACACGAACTGCCTATCTATAGGTCCCTTTTCAAAATCAATACAATTTCTCTTTTCCAATTCAGATTTTTACTTTTATTTATTTTGTTTGCATTAAATCCAATGATTGCTTTGAATGATTATATGCACCTGACAATAAAAATATGTTCACAAACATATGAAAAACGAATAGAAACCACAATTACTACAGACTCTAGGAATTGGAATGACAACTAAAGTCACCCATACATCCCCATAGAGTCATATCAATCCCCACAGGATAATCTCTACAATCCCCACAGAGTCATATCAATCCCCACATGATAATCTCTACAATCCCCACAGAGCCCTCGCTCCCCTAACACAAACGGATCTCTCCAACAAATCTACTACTCTAATCAGCAACATCTACACCAACTTCATCACGTTAGTCCCTGAGCAGTGATCCTATCAACTTCATCACGTTAGTCGCCGAGCAGTGATCCTATCAACATCATCACGTTTGTCTCTGAGCAGTGATCCTATCAACTTCATCACGTCAGTCCCCGAGCAGTGATCCTATCAACTTTATCACCTCAGTCCCCGAGCAATGATCCTATCAATTTCATCATGTCAGTCCCCGAGCAGTGATCCTATCAACTTCATCACGTCAGTCCCCGAGCAGTGGTCCTATCAACTTCATCATGTTAGTCCCCGAGCAGTGATCCTATCAACTTCATCACGTTAGTCCCTGACCAGTGATCCTATCAACTTCATCACATTATTCCCCGCGCAGTGATTATTTACCTCTACTTCATCACGTGAGTCCCTGAGCAGTGATCATATCAAAACTTATCTACCTTCTCAAGTTGTCACGTTACATTAGTCCCCGAGCAGTAACCAAACATCAATCAGCTTATTATATCAGTCTCTGAGCAATAATAGGTTGCTCAGTATCACGTCATTCCCCAGCAAGGTTTGTACACAAGACATTCATTCCCAGCGGAGTATCTCTCAATGATTATCATTCCCCAACAACATCGGAGGAATTCACACTCTCATATTCCCCAGTCAGGGTCTCCAACAACTATATCCCCAAGCAGAAATCAAAGATCCTCAGCAGAACATTCCTATCTTCTTCAAGATGGATATGTTTTGAAATACCACGACATCTACATTCATACATTATTCATTAAAAAAAATCATCATAACATATGCATATCTCCTTCACGAGCATTGTCATTATCTCACATGCATCATAATCTGCATATAACTAACCATATCCTTTCAAGCTAAATTTCAAATAGTGAAAGTTATTTTCCAGGCGGAAGGTTAAAAGATTAATACCTGAAACAAGACGGGAAAGCTATCTGAAAGACCATGCAAGTTATCAACAGGCAGCGAGATACAGATTAATACCCGAAACAAGACGGGGAAGCTATCTACATCTTGACGAAGTATTCATTTCAGAACTAGCCAAGACGAAGGTTTATTCTAATTATTATCATCTCTCTAGATGTCATCCTTAAGCCCATCTCCGACTACACACCAAATCTCTCCATCTTCGAATGCTGCATATATGGTTAAAATCAAGACATACCACTCATCTTCATTCAAAGACAAGCATAGAGTCTAATGTACGACTCACTCTCCAACATCTACTTCTCCAAATGGCATCTATAAGTCAATTCCAGCGCATCGTCAATTGACAATCTCATACACAAGCGAGTGCACATTTTAGGTGTACTGAGTGTTCAATCATCTTCTACCTTCAGTCACGAAGGCAAGCATATCAATCTAACACTTCGTACAAGAAGATTGAACAGGCAAATCATATACCCCAAAATTTTCCCTCCTATTTCTCAAGACAATCCACATCTCCATACTCAAAATTTCTCAAGGGTTGACCAAATGAACCCTCTCCTAAGCAATCAACCCACAACTAGGGTTTTGCTTCTCTCAATACAAACTCAAGTTCTAATACCTCAAGTGGTCATCATAACTCCTCACATGTCTCAAGGGATCACCATGTCAACTTTCAAACCTCATAGCTCAAGTTTGCTCACTCAAGTACTCATATGGTTGAAAATCAGTTAGATTAGACAAAAAGTCAATTGTGGTCAACATATAGTCAAACTTCATAATTTTTGGTCAACATCAATATTTTGAAGTCATATCCATCATATGATCAAGGGTTGATCATGAATCATCAAGAAAACTCAAGATTTGATCAAAAGTCAAAGTTTCCAAGCTAGGGTTTTTGAACCAAAAGTCAACAGAACTTTGACTAGGCATAACTTTCACATACTTTATCTGAAATTTTTCCATAAAATCTCATTTTTAAGGGAATCCAATTCTCTACAACTTCATGTCTCACAAGCTTTGGCCAGAAGTGCTTCATTTGAGAGTTATGGAATTTTTTTGAAAATAAAAGTTTAGCATACTCCCCAGCAGAGTCGCCATTTTTTCTGTTCGCGTTAAACAATAACGTGTGAGAGAATCAAATCGGAATTCGGATTCTCTGGCTCGAAACGATTTACTCTTTTGATTTGTTTATAAAGATGCCGCGAGCAATAAGCTTTATTTTTTTCAACAAAGGAAAAATGATTATGAAAAAGGGGAAAGCTGCAATACCCTCAATTGATATGATATGCATTACGACTAGCGCGAACTAGACGCAACGTATTGGGGAGATTCCGGGCAAGGGGGTTTGTTATATAAAGGGAATAGATGTGGCACCCTAAATATATATAGTTATCTATAGCTTTATATATGAATAGTTTGATATGTTTGTGTGTTTTAAATTGCTATTTCTATTTTTGGGAAAGTTTCTCCTTTGGATTTTAAGAAAGGTAGATTATGTGGGATCCTAGGTTTTGTTATTATTGTGCTTGCAAAGATCATTGGCATCTTATGCATACATATCCCTTAATGGGAATCAGAGCATTTGTAGCTCGGATCTAAAGGGAGCTATGGTTTATTTGGTTTGAGGGAGAAAGAAGTTTTGCTCGCCAAGGATGAGACCTTATGCCTACGTATTCTCAAAAGGATGTTGAGAAAGTCAGAGCAATCGTAGTTCCCACTTATGCTAGTGGAAGCAACGGGATGTTGTTAAGAGACAAAGACGAATGTCATCTTAATGAAAAATGTATCTAATCTATTTCATCACATACATTTTGAAGGATTTGATTGATTAAATCTTTCGTCGTAAGTTATAGGTGTTTTGCTTGAGTGTACAAGCGTTACCACTTACGAGTTAAGAAATATGTTTGAAAAATGATTGAATTTTTTAATTGTAAGCATTGGGTGTTTTTCTTGAGTGTACAAGCGTTACCACTTACGATTAAGAGATGTTTTTGTTTGAAAAAGTGTTTGAAAAGTATTTGATTGTATGTGATATGATAGATGAGATACTTCTTCCATAGAGATGATAAATGTCTAAATATCTAGGAGAAATTGATTGGATTAGGGGGATGCTTTAAAGAAGCCTGTGGGTCCTTGTATTGTTAGCCCAAGAGGAGGCATTCCGAGGGTCATCAAGGGTCCTTGTATTGTAAGCCCAAGAGAAGGCATTCCGAGGGTCATCGAGGGTCCTTGTATGAAGCTCAAGAGGAAGCTATAGGGTATGGATGGCTTTGGCTTTAAGAGTGGTTTCACCGGGAAACCATCCTCTTAGGATTCAAGAGTGATTTCACCGGGAAATCATCCTCTTAGGGTTTTATCCTAGCGCGGGTGATTCTTTGTATTGGAAGCCCAATAGGAGGCTGATAAGAGATTTCCTAGTCTCTTTCTTGTTTGATGCCCAAGAGAAGGCTGAACTCAACGAGGGAGTTCTTTTGAACGAAGCCCAAGAGGAGGCTAACTCAGCAGGGGAGTGTTGTCTTATATGAAGCCTAAGCGGAGGCTAAACTCAAGAATGAGTTTTCTTATATGAAGCCCAAGAGGAGGCTAACCCAGATGAATGAGTTATCTTGCACAAAGCCCAAGAGGAGGCTAAAGGGGAACCTAGTTGTTAGGCTAATTGTTACGTTATAATTGAACAGTTATATAAACAAGCGTGTGATATGTATTCACAGGAGTTTATGAAGGAAATATAAACAAGTGTATAAAACAAGCGTTCAAAGCTAGTGTAACTCGATTAATTGCGAGGTTGAATGTGTACAAGGGAATGAATATGTACACGAAGGGGTGATTACGTACAAGGAAATGAATATGTACATAGGAGAGTTGAGACTTACACCGTGAGGGAGGCCCATTGGTTTAAGAGAAGTTTCACCGAGAATAATCCTTCTCTTAATACCAATGGATTTGGTGTATAAATAAGCGAATGAAAACAAACGAATGAAGTTTGTTTATGCTTGAATATTTTTGAAGATGATTGAATATGTACAAGGAAAATTTAATATGTACATAAAAAGGATTGGGACTTACACCCTGAGGGAGGCCCATGATCAATTACGAAATTCGAGGAAAAAAACTGGTTTAGTTTTATCTTTAAATTTAATTAATCATGGAAAAAGTTGTGTAAGTTTATTGAAAAGTTTTGAAAAGGTTTTGAAAATGATTTTGAAAAGTAAAGTATATTCACAAGAAGTTTTGAAAAAAGATTTGAGTTTGAAAGTTTTTTGAAAGAAAACATTTTTGACTTAATAAAAATATAATCAAAAGAAAATATTTTTGGATTTTTTTGACATAATCATGAAATAAGTATATTAAATGACTAGTGTACAAAAAATCATCTCAAAATGAGAAGTTTTGATTGGTTTCTAAAAATGTTTTAAGTTTGCTAGAAACTTGAGAAAAAAAGTTTTTGGTCCTAAGGAGGTTTGAACCTTGGACATCTTGCTCAAAAATAAAGAGTTTTTCCACTTAGCCATGTGTTAAACTTGTCATTTAATCACCTTGTTTAGAAGGAATTTTGAAAAAATAAGTTTTGGAAAAAAGTCCAGAAATTGGATTTCAAGGGTTCAAGTTGCTTGTTTTCGAGGATCAAGCTAGTTGGCTTCTAGAGCGTGAGAAAGAGATTCCGGGCATGTTGCTAGCTTTTGGGGCGCTGGCTATCATGTTGTTTCCGCTACTTGAGAAGGCTTGCTTTGGAAACATTAGAAACTTCAAGTTTCTAGGATAAGTACTAGATGTACGGACATGGTGTAAATGAGAGTTTCGGAGGTAGAAACGTTAACAACGGAGGTCGAGCCCGAAGGACTTCGAAGAACAAGTTCCAAACCTTGTGTTTCCTTTAATAAAAAGGGTTCCGGGGATTCAAACTCGGACTTTTGGCAAGGCAAGTGACATGAGAAGCGTTTGGCAACCGCTTAGCGTAATACATCCGCTTATTTAACTTAAACTAGAAATATATATTATAAACCCAACTTTTAAATTTTGAAACCACTTCATCTTCTTCACTAACCAAACGCGATAGCCATGGCTTCCATTTTGAGATTTTTGTTTCTTGATCAATTTTAAAAGTGTAAAATACAATTATGTCTAGATTTTTGCCACGATTTTGAACATGTATCTTGTTGAAATTATTAATCAAAGATGAACACAATTTTAACAATCCCAATTTGAACCCTAACTAAAAATGATTAATTCTCTAAACTCATTGATTTTAGTTCAAATTAAGGATTCGATAGCTTTAGTGATTGAATGTCTACATTTTTCTTTTCAATTTTAAAGCTAAAAGTGCATGAATGGAGGATTCAAAGTTTGAGAAACTCACCTCTTGGTATAAAATACAAGTTCGAGTTTGGCTACTCTGTGTGCAAAGTAAGGATTGCTTTAGCTTCCTTGAACTTCCCGAGTGTGTTCCTACTCTTAGTTTGCCCGAGGATGGCTAGAACTCTCCGCCAAGTCAAGTTGCGCCACTTGAAGTAAGTTTCGATTTTGGATTTAGAGTTGTTACAGTGTCGTTGATGATGATTTGAATCACTTCTATGAAGTGTATGAAAGGTGTTTGAAGTGTTAAATCACAGCTAGCTCGAGCAAATTAAGAGATGACAAGTTAAGGCATCATTTGCAAACTTTTGGATTTTTGAAAATGATTCGAGTTTGGGCAGTTCTTGTGATGGTTTTAAGTTTTAGACAACTTCTAATTGATATTTAGAACATGTTAGAAACTTATATTCACTCAAATTTTGTAAGGTTTGAAGATTGCAAAAATTCTCTTTGATCTTAGAAACTTGGCACTTAAGAAAGAAAGAGTGAAAGCTTGATTATGATAGCCTTGGTATGGTTTGAAATGAGGAAATGACCTCTATTTATAGGCCTAGAATTATGAATGATATGGCATGGTTATCATTGAGGAAAACTTGCAACTTGTTAAGAGGTAAGAAAGAATCTTGCATTTAATGCAAAAGTTACTTTCTTAACCATGGTTAAGTTTTTCTTTGATTCAATCCTTTCCTCAATCATTCAAAACTGACATTTATCATTATAATCTACCTCTAGCTTGTGACAAGACTTCTAGAAGGGAGATTTGTGAAAAAAGACTTGTAATTTTGAAGCATGAACTTGAAATTTCATGGTTTTGGAGCTCTATGTTTCAAAATCAAAAGTATAGCTAGACAAAGTGTTTTTGCAAGTTCTGTGACTTTTTGGAAAGCTTGTAACAAGGGCTACAACTTTCATGTTTTGAGTTTTTTCTGAATCCAAATGGATCTAGGTGAAAAATGGCCTAGAAAGTGGGGAAAAACCATGTTTCTTAACACTTGAATAAATTTCTAAGTGTTAGAAATTTTTCAAATCTTGACTTTTTGTCTGATGAAGAAACATGGACTTTTGCAATGTTTTGAATCAAGAAATTAGGTCAAGATATTGCATTGAAGATGTTAAGATCAAACTCCAAGCCAATAGTTCATTCATTGAGCAGAAAATCAATGATTCACTATCCTCGATCAAAACCCTAATTGGTCGATTCATGGTAGATCATGAGAAAAAGTTGGGAATCTGAAGATCAAATATTGATGATTGATTAAGATAGATCATTTGAGGTGAGTGGAAACTCAAACCCTAATTGACCATATCTTGAACAGATGGAATTTTGAAGAAACCCTGATTTTGACTTCTAGAAGCCACACACGATCTATTCTTCTAAAACGGTTAGTGATGCAGTGATGCATATGTGGATAATGTAAGGTGGTATCTTAGGTCAAAAATTAAATGATGCTTAAGACGTCCTTATTTTTGTTTAGGCTACCGACCTAGCGGTCTCGCTTATGTGTAGTATTTTTGAATATGTTCGTCAGTAGGTGTGGAAATTGCCGTCCATGGTGGTGAGCATTGCAATGTCATGTATGCCCTTTGTATGTGGGGTTTATTTACCTATGGATCAATACCGTTGTACTTGACACTTGAAGTTATTGGTGAGTCACGGATTTAAAAATTTCGATAGTCTTGACCTCTCAAATAGTTTTCTCGAGGAATGTTATGGGAAAATGATGTCGAAACCATCCGATACTACAGCATGCATTTAGTAAACCAATGGCTTTTGTTGAAACTTGGATCAATGTGGCATGCCCCAAAGGATTCGGATGCAAGCTATGCCTGCTATTCAAAGACTCTTGAGAGATTCCTAATCTTGACCTAATTGCCCTGATGAGTTGGATGAGAGATGTCATACCCCAAAATTTTCCCTCCACCATCTCAAGACATTTCATACCTCCATACTAAGGATTCTTCAAGGGTTGATCGACAAACCTCTTCTGACAATCAACCCAAGCTAGGGTTTGACAATTTCGATCAAGATGGACTTCCAACATCTCCAATGGTCTTCATGCCTCCTCATATGCTTCAAAGATTCTCCATGTCAAGTATCAAGCCTCACAAGTCAAATTTCCCAGCTTGCTCGATGGTTGAAAATCATTGTATTGACAAAAAGTCAATCGTGGTCAACATACCAAACTTCATGATTTTTGGTCAACATCCTCATTTTGAAGTTACATTCATCATTTGATCAAGGGTTGATCATGATTCATCAAGAAAACTCAAGATTTGCTCAAAAGTCAAACTTTCTAAATTAGGGTTTCTCAGTGAAAAGTCAACCAAACTCGACTGGCATAACTTCTTCATACTTTCTCGTAAATTTTACACCACCTCTTGTTTTGAAGGAAATTCAATTTCTACAACTTCATGTCTCACAAGAATGTTCAAAAAATGCTTCATTTGGAAGGTATGTATCAAAATATTACAAGTCCTTTTTCAAAGTCAACAAAAAGTCAACATTTTGTTTGAAGATATATTGAGCATGGAAACTCCAATTGAGATGAAACCAAAGAGGTTGGTTAGAGGACTCTTAGAGCTTTCCAAAAAGTCCAAGAACACTCAAAAATATAGAAAATTGAGCAAGATACACCATTCACAAGTTGGGCAATTTTGAAGAAATGCACAAAGAGAGATACTTGTAAAAATCAAAAAATTTGCAAATGGGCTTACTTTTTCTTCATCCAAACTTGTTCCTTATACAATTAGGAATATCCAAGCCCAATGCCACGAATTTTATTTTATTTTTCTATTTAATTTGGATTTTATTCATTTAAATACAAATTAAATTCAAAATAAGGTATAAAATCAAAATTAATTGCAATTTGATTTTTCTCTTCCTGAGATCCAAGCAACCCAATAAAGCCAAGAATTTCGAAATTTGATTGATATGGCAAGAATTTGATTGAAATTGATCAAAAGAGAAAATTTGATTTGATACAAAATCAAATATATTTTGCATTGATTGATGATTAATTCTTTCTCAAATCGCCAATTCCATCTACTATATATATACAATACATGCCACATGAATTAGGGTAGAAAATTTGGCCGAGAAACCCTATTCAAACTCAAAGAAACTGCACTTAAGCAACTGCAGCCCTAGTTTTGCTTCGATTCACCAATTCCAAGCCTTCCATTGCATTCCTTGAGGTCTTTAGAATCGATCCAGACCTTTACATCATCCAAAATCATCAAGAATCGAGCAAATACGATTTCGTTTGTTCTTATTTTTCCAAAATCGAATTTCTTATCATGCATTATTAACGAGTTTTGATGTTTGTTTTGTGTTTAGAATGAAGCTTGCAAACTTTCTCGGATGGTTTAATTGTATTTCTATGGCCCAAACACGAATCACCATGATTAGGGTCTGAACCGAATTAGGGTTTCTTTAAACGGAAAAATTGGACCATGAGACCACCACCATCGTGTTCGAACGATGTTTCCAATGATTCATACCCTTGAATGTTATTTATATTACCTGCTTGATTTTGAGAATTGTAATAGCGCCGCACCGAGGCCGACGCTAAATTTTCAAATTTTAAAACGAAGAAGATGAAGTTTCGCGGGACGATGCAAGTGGGAGTGACACCTGCTCACATGCTATTCGCCTCCTTTTCAAACACGCTGCACCAGCTCATTGGCAAAGGCATGGACTATGCAAAGATACTCCTCCCGGTCATGAGTTCGAATCACTGGGACCAGCTTTTTGTTTTTCTTTTACAAACTTCAAACTATTTTCTTATTTTTCATATTTTTAATATTTTGCATTCATTTTAATTTCTTTTCATAATTTTTATCATGCATTAAAAACACCAAAAATATTTTCCTTTTGCATTATTTTAAAATGTTTATTTAATTTATAAAATTAAAAATATTATTTTGCATGTATATTTAATTTAATTGCTAATTTATCATTAAATCACTTTTAATTGATTTTAATTATTAAATTACCTCCAAAATCCCAAAAATTATTTTAGCATATCAATGTTATTTCCAGATGAAATATTTTCTCATTTGAAAATTATTATTTTTGCTAACATTTTCTCTTATTCGATTTCGTATTTTCCGATTTCTCATCTTTTCACGTGTTATCCTGCTTTGGATTTCTCTTTATCGTTTTCTTTTTTTCCAATTATGTAATTGCTCATGGGATGTAATAACTTAATTAGGACTTTTATTTTCCGCACGTTTAAATTTTGTATCTGCCCCAAAGCCATGTAATAGCGTAGGATTTATCTTTCCGCACTTTATATTCCCGCATTTTAATTTCCGCATCTTATAAACTGTTAGTAATTAGGCGTGTATGGCAAGATAAAATGAACATAGCTCACTCTAATTTTCAAGATAACATGAATCTGAAATCAACACACTCTTTTCACACATGCACCCCTTAGGGTAATTCTCTCGTTGCTTTTACGAATTCAAATGGTCATGTCCTCGAACGTAGAGGTATTCTAGCACCGTTGCCTTCAAACAAATCATCATAGTCCCTTCGATACAAAGATCATAAGACCCACAATGTCGCCTCCGAATACATGATCTTGACCCTCGATTGTCGCCTACGAAAAATGATGATAGTCCCTTCGAATGTGCTAGGACCATCCGATGTCCCTTCGAATGTCCCGTTTACATCCAACGAATAGAGTTACCTACCAACTAATGGTATGGATAGCGCTATTCTAAAGGAACGTAAAATAACACGAAAACGACCAATTCTGAGTAGGTAATAAGACTTTTAGTTGCTTGCTCTATCAAAATACTTTTCACACCACACACTTTTTTCAAAGTTTAAACTCTTTTCAAAAACGAAATATTTCCGAACACTTTGTATACATTCCTACATGAATCATTACAAAGTCAAAGCGAAATGCCTTTTCAAAACATTTTTATCAAACACACAGAAAGCACAATTTTAAAGTGATCTAAGAGCAACTAAGAGCTGTAGATAATTCACGGATGGAAAGGGTGCTAATACCTTCCTTTCCATAACCTTTCCCTTACTCGTAATCTAACGAAGGTCTTTTTCGTACTTTTTACCTTCCTTAATTGATAAAAGAAAAGTCGGTGGCGACTGTGCTATCCGCATATTTGGATACAAAACCTACAAAGTCGGCTTCACCGTGTTACGAATCGGCGACACTGGGACACACCCTAAAGAGAGAATGCCTTAGGATTTCTAGATCACCTTTATTGCTTTTTGTTTGACTTGCTTGCTTTATCTTTAAGGGTTGCTTGGATATTATATTTTGGGGATCCTACACCGGATCCTTCCTTTAGGTAAGTTGCAATAAATCGTCGCGACTGCTAGACGATATCGAAACGGTCAACATGATGGCTACGTTAGTGTGACACTTGGATGTCCCGATACTCTTCATTCCCAAGTTGAGGATAGTATTTGGCTTCAAGTGGTGTCATCAAGCACTAACTAAACTTTTAGAACCTTAATTGACCCATCTTGGCCATTAGAAGGTAGTGAGATGGCTTGTGCGTACTAAGGTTGGTTGATACTGATGCTACACTCATTGAGATCGACTTTTGGGATATTTTCGGTCGACCACTTGGTAGTGATTGAAATAAACGCCTACGAGAAAGATCAATGATATGGGATTCCTAGAACCCTACATTATTATAGGATGTGATGAACCAACTCAAACTTTGGTGGGGTAATCACCTATACCTCTTGCAAGCCTTAAACCTAGGCTCATTGTGTGAATTGTTCAGGTGTGCTAAACATGACATCATGACATCATTCGCATTGCATATCATTTCTAACTATTTCAAGGACCTAGGATTTATCTTTGCTGCTTTTGTAGGGTATTATGGCTTCTAGAAAGACTATCCGAATCAACTTCATGGGTATACCTTCTCACCAAAGAATTGGTTTCGTAAATTCCACCATGCTCGGCTCATCAAAAGACATGGTTATCTCGCTTGACTTGGTTATCTCCGTTTTGAAGAAGATATGATGCATGTCCTATTCAGTTCTTTGATCCGAAACACCATTGCTTTACATTCCTGCATTATCATTGGTTCCTACTTTGAAGAGTTCTCTTTTGGGTACCTATTCTTGACCAAATGCCATTCACCGGTTTGAAAAGGTCCCTGTACGAAGACATTGCATCACTTTACATCTTAAGCCGACATTGAAGCCAATTGGGAAACAAGAAGCGGAGTTAAGGGTTTACTTGCTAAGTTCTTAATTAAGAAAGCCCGAGAATTCCTCAAAGTTATGAGTTTCCATGCATTCAAGACATTGTGGCCTCGCTAATCTATGGTTTGGTTCTATTTCCTAACTCGGATCAATTCATAGATGTCAACGCCATCAAGTTGTTTCTTACTGTAATCCCGTGCCTACTTTGCTTGGAGACATCCTACATTCTCTCCACACTGTACTATTAAAAGACAAGGAACTCTCATGTGTTGTATACCGTTATTTCTGTGTGGTTTATTTCGCACCTTCCTCCATCGCTTTGAAGAATGAACAAAGGTTGAAGTGGTCTCAAAGGTTAATGTCACTCTCTCATTCGGATATCCGTTGGAATCTTTCTCTCAAAAGGACTTCACCTTCATTGAGCATTGTGGAGAATTCCTAATGTACCACTACTTGGTATAAGGGAGGTATTACTTATAACCCTCTAGCTCTACGCCGTTTGATTTTGCTCAAGAGATGGTCCTCATGATATGCTTCTCCAAGATATTGTGTTCGACTACAATCACGATCTCCGCATTACCGATTTAAGGTTTATACACGCGGCGTGGTAAAGAAGATCGATACCAAGACTTTGGGGCACCAAACTCCATTCCTTGGGAACCTTACCTCAAATGGGTGCGAGCTCGAGCTCAAAACCTCATAATGCCATTCACTGCTTTTACCAAGAATTATGGAACCTTGTTATAGGTGACGAATCATATAACTGCTCTCCTACCTAACATGCCCACCGACCAAGACTTGAAGAGATCTTGGATTCACTTAAAGAAGAAAGGGATACCTTTGAAGCTCAAGTTACAAGCGAGAAGAAGGTACTAGAGTTGACAAAGCTACTCAGAGGAGCGAACATCAACGCCTACCTCGGATCAAGAGGAAGCCCATGGGAGGCTTAGAGCTCTAGGATTTATATGTTTTCTTTTATTGTTTGAACTATCTTTGTACTTAAAAAGAATAATAAAAGAGAACTAATAAATGTTTGTTCATTGCTTGTTTAACAAATTTAAATCTCTAAGGTCCTTGAAAACATTGCATTGCATTCGATAAACATTGCATATCATAGCATAACATTGCATCAAGTACATGAAGATTGGTTTTCTCATTTGCTCGCTATTTATTTTAGCGTAAATGGCTCTTGAACAATCCGTCAAAGATCTCTGTGCTCGTAATGCCTGGGCCCAACAGATGTTCACCGCTTGGTCCAAGGCCAAGAAGATCCAAGAAGCTCATCAACAAAGAAGAAGGTTGTTGGTCTTCTCAACATGGGCGACGCTACAAAGGTGGTCCTAAGAGGGTCACTTGATAGAGCTCTCAAGGAAGTGTCAAGAATGAGAGGAGTGTCGAGGGTAATGAAGATGACCAACGTGAGCCTAAGAAGGAGGGAGAAGATCGCCCGACCATAGCAAGATGATGAAGATGACAAGTACAAACAACTTGAAGACCGCCAATGCCGTGGAAAACCAAGATGTCCGGCTGAATTTTGATGATCCGAGTCTTGTCCAGTGGTGGTGATTCCTCCCAAGTTCAAAGTTCCACTTTTGCCAAGTATGATGGCATTTCTTGTCCGTCGATTAAGCCCTATGTTCGTAAGATCAACCTCACACCGATGATGTAAAGTTGTGGATGCACTATTTTCAAGAGAGTTTGTCCTAACTCGCTGGAGTGGTATTATCACCAGAGAATGATCGTATCCGCAGACTGGAGTAACTTAGCATATGCTTTCTACAAGCGATGAGTACAATGTCAATTGACACCCACTCGCATGCAACTACAGCATGTCTATGGGTCGTGATGAGAAGTTTAAGGAGTATGCTTAAATGGAGAGATTTAGCAGTAGTTCAACCACCCTTGTCCAATAGGAATTGGTTGATATGTTTATGGGAACACCGACAGTCCGCTCTTCAATCATCCGATTGAAACTCTTCACCGGATTCACCGAGTTGATATTGAGAGAGCGATTGAAGCCGGTATCAAAAGTGGAAAGATTCTGATAGAGACATCTTCAAATGTCGCAAAGAGATCTTTGGTGGTAAGAAAGAAACTAATGCCGTGTATGGTCGAAAAATCGAGCCAAGACCGACCGTGCTCAACTGTGGGGGCGCCAGATCTCCAATCCTACATCACCCCAACTCGGCGAGACAACGCACAGAACTGTAACGCCACGAAGACAGCATTTAAGATCAACATGCCATTGTCGCAAGCCTTGCAACACATGTTGAAAGCAGAGCCGATCACCTTGAGGATCCTCCTCAAAACATCAACACTTCTCTCCGAGATACAATCCTAATACTAAGTGTGCTTACCATTCCAATAGCCCCGACATAACATCGATGATTGTTGGGCTCAAGAACAAGATTCAAGACATGATTGAAGCTAAGCATTGAGTTCGACCTCCCGCTGAGACCGAATGTGATCAACGACCTATGCCTAACCATGACAAGAGTTCCAATGTCACATGATGATACTTATGTTTTCAACATAGATGACTTGACCATTCCTCCATAAGAAGAATTTGCTACGCCAACCCAGATGCCCAGAGAATTTTCGGTGCCCATCTCGCACCTAATGGTTGTGTTTGGTTGAGAAGACGGTTCGGCATGATGGATAACCGTGAGATACTATTTCTAAAACCACATGTGCAGAAGCTGTGTGAAGATATGTCTAAACTAAAGATCGAAGATGTGAACGAAACCGCACCATCTGTGTGGGATACCTTGGGGCAGCCAAGTGGAAAGTACGATTACATGGTGAAGTACACTGTTCCTGAGAGCTACAAAATTCCTATTGAAGATGTTAAAGCAACCGGATGGGGTGACGATTTCCGTAAGACCATGCCGATGTTAACACCATAAGGATTTCCTCTCACGATCCCGTGCCTAGAGTGGCACCTCTCATCATTACTTCTCCTGCACCAGCCCATATTCCTCCGACAAGGCTATCCTTGGAATTATGGAGTCGATGTTTACTATCATGGCGCCAAGCAAGACCCTCCGACTATTGAAGATCTTACAGCTGAAGCTACCATTCCCGACATTAACAATATCACCGATCAAGTAAGGTGACTGTAACCCAAGGGTTTTCTCCAAATCTCTCCTCCAAAAGACACCATGACTCAACAGATCCCACCTATTCAATCCATTCCCAAGCTAGAGGAAAGAACCAAGGACTCTCTTGCTCCTACGTAGTACCAAAGGAAGTTGTCAAGACACCTCTAAACAAGAAATGGAGGAAATTCAAAATCATCAAAAAGAGTGACTACAATGTTGTAGAACAATGGGACAAACTCATCCAAAATCTCCATGCTTGCTCGCTCTTGTGCTCGAGGCTCATGCTAACCTTAGTGAAGTTTCAAGAATGCTCACGCATCGCAAGACACTACTATCGACCATTTTGAAGTTTAGATAGCCCTGGCCGCCAACAATGCCAGGCTTCTCGATGTCGATTTGATTCTACGAAGGAAACACAACAAAGCCTTGCACATTTTTGTCGAATGCAAAGGTACTACCTTATCTCATGTCTTGTGGATACTGTTCTCGCCTCAATATCCTTCCAAGACCGCTTTTGATCGACTTGATATCGAGGGGTTGGTTTCGAGACCCGGATATAATTGTGAGAGCTTTGATGGTTCTAAGCTAACAAGATTGAGAGCTCACTGCTAGTTAAAGTCGGTTCCCGACTTTTGACTCCACTTTTGTCATGGACATCCGTCCACCTTTCTTGCCTACTTGACGCCTCTTGGATACATGGGCAAAGGCATACTCTACCTTGCATCGTGTCAAGTACCCGTGAAAGGAAAGTTGTTACGATATGGTGAAGAGGAATATATGGTCACCATCATACCATTCCGATACCTCGAGGTGGAGGGTGAATTCTACGAGACTCGTCAAGCTTTTGAAACAATTCCCGAGTCACGCTTGTCGACTCTCCGCCACTCCCGGTTGCTAAAGTTCCGCCTAGGATGGCCTCACCGAAAGATGCTCAAGTCAGCATGGAAGAAGGAGGTAGTTCTATTTGGGGTCAGCCCCGATCTTCCTTTCAAACCGACGAGACCGGTTTAGGCTTCACCATCAAAGGTCAAGACAATACGCGAACGTGCTGGCCAACTTCCTTTCCGTGATCGCCAAAGTGGAATCCATGCTATAGAAGACGACGACAACGATCTCGACATCGGCAAGTGGGTCTTCCCAACCCGCATAAAGGGCTCAACAATTGGAAGATCAAGACGCTATACCAATCTCCTTTAGTCGAGTAATTGCTCTTGTTTTGTTTTGCTTTTCGATTTCTTTATGTTTTGAACAATAAACTCTAAAGCCTAGTGCCGCCCGGCATCATGGCTCGCTCAGAGGGTTATTATCGTCATTTGCATATCTTCATTCAATAAAATCGTTGGACTTTTGCATTCAACTGTTGTTTCTTTCTTTTACTTTATCACCCCTTCAAAAAGCTATGTGTTTCTTACACACACCCGCGTGATACACTGCAGAATCACTCCAAATCTCGTTGATAACAATTTATGCTATTGCTAAATATGACTTCGATAATCCGATCTACCAAGCCAAGACGAAAGTAAGGAAGATTGTGAAGTGCTGTGAGAACTTGTCGATCGCACAAGAAGAAGATCGAGTTATACACACACGAAGAGCAAGTCGAGGTTGTGAATTTGGGTACGATGAAGATGTAAGAGATCAAGATAGGAGCGGTCTTGAGAATGTTAAAGAAAGGTTGGTTCAGATTCTACGAGACTATATTGAGGTTTTTGCTTGGTCATATGAAGACATGCTGGTTGGACATTGATATTGTGGTACATCGATTGCCGACAAAAGAAGGTTTTCTCCTATGAAATAGAAGGTCTGTCGTGACGCCCCGAGATGTCGAGAAAATTAAAGTCAAGTTATGAAACAATTCAACACCGGTTTCGGTCATACTCATATCCACAATGGGTTGCGAATGGTGCCCGTGCCTCATGAAGGATGGTAAAGTACGAATATGTGTGGATTACGTAGATCGAACAAAGCGAGTCCGAAAGACGATTTCCCACTTCCTCATATTGATGTTCGTTGACAACACCGCCAAAGATAAGGTTTTCCTTCATGGATGGCTTCTCCTACAATCGATCAAAATGGCTCCTCAAGACATGGAAAAGACTACTTTGTTACACAAAGGGGCACTTTCGCTACAAGGTTATGCCGCTCGACTAAAGAACGCGGCGCCACTTATCGCGGCTATGGTGACATTATTTCATGACATGATTCATCACGAGATAGAGGTCTACGCCGACGACATGATAGCTCGATCACGCATCAAGAAGAACATCTTGATCATCTCGTAAACTGCTTGACAGTGAAGAAGTACAGGTTAAGACTAAATCCTAACAAGTGCACCTTTGGAGTCGATCCTAAACTCCTAGGGTTTGTTGTCGTGGTAAAGGTATTGAAGTTGACCCCGCCAAGGTTAAGGCTATTCAAGAAATGCCACCCCGCACCGAGAAGGAAGTCGAGGTTTTGGCCGATTAAACTACATTGCCGTATTCATTGCACACTTAATCGCTACTGTGAGCCAATCTTCAAGTTACTTAAGAAAGATCAAGTGGTGGAATGGAACGACGATTGCCGATCGCTTTTGACAAAATCAAGGAATACCTGTAATCCTCCTATCTTCGATGTCGCCCATCAAGGAAGACCTCTTATCATGTACTTGATGTTAGAAAACTCAATGGGTGTGTGTTGGGCAACATGACGAGTCTCCGGTCGAAAAGAGCACGCAATATACTACCTTAGCAAAAGTTTACCGATCGTGAAACAAGATATTCACAAATGAGAAAACTTGCAACGCTTTGGGTGCTCACGGTTAAGACAAGATATGTTGACTCACACTACCTTGTTGATTTCCAAGATGGATCCGATAAAATACATATTTGAGAAGCTCTCCGAAGAATATCAAGATGGCAAATGATCCGACCGAATATGACATCCAAAGACACTTCTCGTAAAGCGATCAAAGGAAGTGTAGAGACGATCATTTGGCTCATCGTCAGAGATGACTATCACCATGCAATTCAATTTCCGCACGAGGATGTTTTACTAGTTGATCATGAAGAACCGTGCCCGCATTTAAGGACCCGAACAAGGATCCCGATGGACCATGGTTTTTATGGAGACTCAAACGACTGGCAATGGCATTGGCGCCATCATTACATCCCCCGCAGCGACATACGCCTTTCACCGCCAGACTGCTTCACCACTAACAACATGGCCGAACACGAAGCATCATGGGTATCAAAGTCGCTATTGACTTAAGAATAAAGTTCTTGCAAGTGTATGGAGACTCACTTTGGTGATCACCGACATGCGATGTTCGAGTTTGATTCCTTATCAAGAGATCACTTTCAATCACATTCCACGAGAAGAGAATCAGTAGGCAGACGCGTTAGCTACTATGTCATCTATGTCCAAGGTCATGTGGGACAACGAGGCTCCCCGATCATCATCGAGAAGTTCGACGAACCAGATATTGTTATGAGCTCGATACGAAGAGAAACCTTGGTACTACGACGTGAAGAGGTATCTTGAAACTCGTGAATATCCCGCAGGGCATCCCACAACGATAAGAAGTTCTTGAGAAGATTTGCATCTAAATTCTTCCTCAGCAATGGCATCTTATACAAGCGCAATCACGACTTGTGCTTACCTACTGTAGACCTGAAAACAAGCAGAACGTATCATGGAAGAGTTACACGGCGATTTGGTACCCACTCCAAGTGGACACACCATGGCTAAGAAGATTTTGAGAAAAAGTTATTATTGGTCCACCATGGAAGTCGATTGTCACCGCTTACGCCGATCTTGTCACAAATGCCGATATATGCGACAAAGTGCACGACTCCAAGTCTCGAATGTTCTAATAGCTCCTTGGCCTTTGCAATGTGGGGCATTGACATGATCGGAGAAATCAAGCCCACGCTCCAACGGACATCGCTTCATCCTTGTGGCAATTGACTATTTCACCAAATGGGTAGAAGCACCTCGCTTGCATCTGTTACCAAGAATGTAGTGGCTCGATTCATCAAACACAATCTTATCTCCGATATGGCACTCCGAAAGGATTATCACGATAATGGCTCCAATCTCAACAATAAGATGATCACCGAACTCGCACGCAGCTCAAGATCAAGCATCACACTCTTCTCCTTATCGACTAAAGATGAATGGCGCAGGAAGCCGCCAACAAGAACATTAAGAAGATTATACGTAAAATGACGTTGACTTACAAAGATTGGTATGAGATGTTACCATTTACTCTTTATGGTTATCGACCACAAGATTTAACATCAACAGGGCAACCCCTTCTCTCTTGGTACGGTATGGAAGCAGCCCTACCCATCGAGGTTCGATTCCTCAACCGAGTCCTCCAGACGCAGAGTTAGCGAAGACGATCGATTCGCACTCGCCGACCGCATTAACTTGATTGATGAGAAACGACCGCATCCATCCGCCATGGATGATCTATCGAAACGAATGATCGAGCATTTAACAAGAAAGTCAAGCACCGGGTCTACCAAGTCGGTGATCTAGTAGTCAAGCGCATCATTCTTTCACAAGGTGATCCTGTGGGAAAATGGACTCCCACCCACGAGGGACCGCTGTAGTCAAGATGATTTTCCTATGAGCTATGATACTTAGCACCATGGATGGTGAAGACTTCCACACCGTGAACGCAGATATAGTCAAAAATACTACGATGAAAGAGACCCGCTAGGTCGACGGACCTAGGCAAAAATAGGGCATCCTGGCGAACCAAAAGGGTTCGGGCAAAAGTTATGATATATACAAAACATGTACACCTTGCAAGTCGAAACCCGAAAAGGCGGCAAAAAGGGTATCCCTAGACCGAAACCCGAAAGGGCGGTCTAGGCAAAAGTTAGATTTAAGCGCATTTAACTATGTCTCGTCAGATCACCTATTCATGCACTACTATCAAGATTCAAGATTCAAATGGCGATAATCGCCTACTCACTTTCTAACGACAAAGGAGATGAGATAGTTGAAATATATGAGTACTAGCATAGTTGGAACTTAACGAGATTGTTTCCGCATAGCTTTTACTTTTCGTGTACAAACTACTTGGCCATACGCCACCTTTCAAATAAATACAAGTTCTTTCTTTACAATTTTGCTATTGTTGTTTGATAAAGTCCAACGCTTGCTTTGAATGATTATATGCATCTAACAATAAAAATCTATTCACAAACATGAAAAGTGAACATACGAAAGTAATTACTGTGCTCTAGGAATTGAGATGACGACGAAAGTCACCAATGCATTTCCCCACGAGCATGATCCCCACAGAGATGTCACTCACCACAAAACCTTCCCCAAAGAAAGAAGAGGAGGACCCCAAGCAAAGGATTCCACTCAACTTAATCGGCCACACCCATCTTCGAGCAATAACATTTCATCCCCAAATGAGGTATTTATCCCCAACAAGGTATCTCTCAACATTCCCTTTTCCCAACAAAGCAGCAGATCCGTGACTTGAAACTTGGTCGTAAAAACCGGAGGAAACCTACATCCTTTTCCCCAACTAGAGATTACAACGGCCCCTGATCCTTCTAACCCGGCCTCCTAGCAACTATCAAGCACTTCCAGGATTTACGCAAGATCTCCAAAGAGGATTTACGCCAAGAAGATCCCCCCAGATTCTCCACTCTCCCCAAGAGGTCTATGTATGAGATCCTCAACAACATGTTTCTCGATCTCACCATCCTCAACAATATCTAGGCCCAAGACCGTAAGATAGTGCACCGAGGAATCAAAGTTTTCTTTCTTCTCGTGGTTTCGTCCCAAACAAGTCGAAATCCTTCGGTAACATCCGCATCTTCTTCAAGATGGATATGTTTTGAAATACCACAACATTTATCATTCATACATTTCTCATATATGCATATGTCATTCATACACATCGTCATGCATCATTCCTTGCATAAGACTAACAATATTCAATCAAAGCTTCTCTTGTTTCTCCAAAACAGTGAAAATCACCGACGCCAACCGTCCAAGATTAATACCCGAATCCGACGGAGAACTATCTGAAAGACACCCCTAGTTGTCCTCCCGACAACCGGTCCGTGATTAAGACCAATCCGTACGGAAAACTATCCAAACGACGCCCTTGTTGTCCTCCGACAATGGATCCGTGATTAATACCAATCCGACGGAAAACTATCCGAACGATCACAAGTTATCCTTCGATAATGTGCAGTGGATCAATACCATGCACAACAGTGGAAGCTATCCACATTTTGCCAACTACTATCCCTCGTAGTAATCAACACGAAGATCTATTCTCGACTTCTTATTATCATCAAAGAACTACGTAGTCTAGTGTACACTCATTGCTTCGATGGCATCTTAAGCCCATCTCACTACTTATCAACATTTCTCCACTTTCGTATCGCCGCATATTTGGTTAAAACCAATACAAATCAATAACTTCATTCAAAGATGAGCACAAAGTCTAACGACGACCCTCCTGATGGCATCTTAAGCCCATCTTCATGCTCCTTTCATTTCGTAAACGTCACAGAGCCTAGCAGACGACTCACTTCCCCAAATACGATCATTCCAGATGGCATCTTGCCCATCTCCGCGGTTCTCCTATTCATACAACAATCTCGAGCCTAGCGACGACTCATTCCCCAAGAAAGTCTCCAACTTCCAAATGGCATCTATAAGCCCATTCCCGCATCATCAACCAACAATGAGTGCAAATTGTAGATTGAGTGTTCAATCATCTTCACCTGTGTCACGAAGGCGAACATACCAATCTAACCCTTCCAAGACAAGAAGATTGAACAGGCAGTGTCATACCCCAAAATTTTCCCTCCACCATCTCAAGACATTTCATACTCCATACTCAAGGATTCTTCAAGGGTCGATCGACAAACCCTCTCCTGACAATCAACCCAAACTAGGTTTGACAATTCTCGATCAAGATGGACTTCCAACATCTCCAATGGTCTTCATGCCTCCTTATGCTTCAAAGATTCTCCATGTCAAGTTTCAAGCCTCACAAGTCAATTTCCGCATAATTGCTCGATGGTCGAAAATCAACAGATTGACAAAAGTCAACTGTGGTCAACATACAACAAACTTCATGATTTTTGGTCAACATCCTCATTTTGAAGTTACATTCATCATTTGATCAAGGGTTGATCATGATTCATCAAGAAAACTCAAGATTTGCTCAAAAGTCAAACTTTCTAAATTAGGGTTTCTTAGTGAAAAGTCAACCAAACTTTGATCGGCATAACTTCTTCATACTTTCTCGTAAATTTTCCACCACATCTAATTTTGAAGGAAATTCAATTCTCTACAACTTCATGTCTCACAAGAATGTTCAAAAATGCTTCATTTGGAAGGTATGGATCAAAACATTAGGTGTCCTTTTTCAAAGTCAACAAAAGTCAACATTTTGTTTGAAGATATATCGAGCATGGAAACTCCAATTGAGATGAAACCAAAGAGGTTGGTTAGAGGACTTTAGAGATTTCCAAAAGTCCAAGAACACTCAAAATATGGAAAATTGAGCAAGATACACCATTCACAAGTTGGGCAATTTTGAAGAAATGCACAAAGAGAGATACTTGTAAAATCAAATTTTTGCAAACGGGCTTACTTTTTCTTCATCCAAACTTGTTCCTTATACAATTAGAAATATCCAAGCCCAATGCCATGAATTTTTATTTTATTTTTCTATTTAATTTGGATTTTATTCATTTAAATACAAATTAAATTCAAAAATAAGGTATAAAATCAAAATTAATTGCAAATTTGATTTTTCTCTTCCTTGAGATCCAAGCAACCCAATAAAGCCGTAAAATTTCGAAATTTGATTGATATGGCAAGAATTTGATTGAAATTGATCAAAAAGAGAAAATTTGATTTGATACAAAATCAAATATATTTTGCATTGATTGATGATTAATTTTTTCTCAAATCCCCAATTCCATCTACTATATATATACAATACATGCCACATGAATTAGAAAATTTATGGAGAAACCCTATTCAAACTCAAAGAAACTGCACTCAAGCAATCGGCAGCCCTAATTTTGCTTCGACCAATTCCAAGCCTTCCATTGCATTCCTTCAGTCTTTAGAATCGATCCGCCTTTACATCATCCAAAATCATCAAGAATCGAGCAAATACGATTTCGATTTGTTCTTATTTTTCCAAAATCGAATTCTGTTTATCATGCATTATTAACGAGTTTTGATGTTTGTTTTGTGTTTAGAATGAAGCTTGCAAACTTTCTGGATGGTTTAATTGTATTTCTATGGCTCAAACACTAATCACCATGATTAGGGTTTTCCAACCGAATTAGGGTTTCTTTAAACTAAAAATTGGACCATGTGACCACCATCATCGTGTTCGTAACGATGTTTCCAGTCGATTCATACCCTTGAATGTTATTTATATTACCTGTGCTTGATTTTGAGAATTGTAGGGGCCATAGCATCGCACTGAGACCGACCCTGAATTTTCAAATCTTTAAAACGAAGAAGATGAAGTTTCATGCGGACGATGCAGCCAGGAGTGACACCTGCTCACATGCTTATTCAAACGGCTGACTGCACTCAGCTTGGCAAAGGCATGGATCTGTAAAGATACTCCTCCGGTCATGAGTTCGAATCACTGGGACCGCTTTTTTTTTTTTTCTTTTACAAACTTCAAACTATTTTCTTATTTTTTCATTTTTAATATTTTGCATTCATTTTAATTTCTTTTCATAATTTTTATCATGCATTAAAAATACAAAAATATTTTCCTTTTTGCATTATTTTTAAAATGTTTATTTAATTTATAAAATTAAAAATATTATTTTGCATGCATATTTAATTTAATTTAATTTATCATTAAATCACTTTAATTGATTTTTAATTATTAAATTACCTCCAAAAATCCCAAAAATTATTTTAGCATATTAATGTTATTTCCAGATGAAATATTTTTCTCATTTGAAAATTATTATTTTTGCTAACATTTTTCTTATTCGATTTCTCGTATTTCGATTTCATCTTTCATGTGTTATCCTGCTTTTACGATTTCTCTTTATCGCTTTTCTTTTTTCCAATTATGTAATTGCTCATGGGATGTAATAGCTTAATTAGGGCTTTTATTTTCCGTGACGTTTAAATTATGTATCCGCCTAAAGCCATGTAATAGCGAGGATTTATCTTTCCGCACTTTATATTCCGCATTTTAATTTCCGCATCTTATAAACTCTAGTAATTAGGCGTATGGCAAGATAAAATGAACATAGCTCACTCTAATTTTCAAGATAACATGAATCAAACACACTCTTTTCACACATGCACCCTGTCATACCCCAAAATTTGCCCTCCATCTTCTCAAAAGATTTCATACATCAAGGATTCCTCAAGAGTGATCGACAAACTCCCTCCTAGACAATCAACCCAAACTAGGGTTTGGTATCTCTCAAGTCAAGATGAATCTCCAACATCTCCAATGGCCTTCATGCCCCTCATATGCTTCAAAGATTCTCCATGTCAAGTTTCAAGCCTCACAAGTCAAGTTTCCTCGTGCAATCGCTCGATGGTCAAAATCGTGTATGGACAAAAGTCAACTGGTCAACATACAACAAAACTTCGATTTTTGGTCAACATCCTCATTTTGAAGTTACATTCATCATTTGATCAAGGGTTGATCATGATTCATCAAGAAAACTCAAGATTTGCTCAAAAGTCAAACTTTCTAAATTAGGGTTTCTAGATGAAAAGTCAATCGAACTTTGACCGATCATAACTTTCTCATACTTTCTCGTAAAATTTTCCACCAAAGCTCATTTTGAAGGAAATTCAATTCTCTAAAACTTCATGTCTCACAAGAATGTCCAAAAATGCTTCATTTGAGAGGTATAGCTCAAAACATTACAGTGTCATTTTCAAAGTCAACAAAAGTCAACTTTTGTTTTGAAGATATTTTGAGCATGGTAACTCCAATTGAGATGAGACCAAAGAAATTGTTTAGAGG
Organism: Vicia sativa; assembly: GCA_021764765.1. Classification (NCBI taxonomy): domain Eukaryota; kingdom Viridiplantae; phylum Streptophyta; class Magnoliopsida; order Fabales; family Fabaceae; genus Vicia; species Vicia sativa. Next base: position 5,667,813 of record CM038792.1, read on the forward strand.
ACTCTTAGAGCTTTCCAAAAGTCCAAGAACACTCAAAATGTGGAAAATTGAGCAAGTTACACTATTCGTAAGTGGGCAATTTTGACAATTGCACAAAAGGACATTTTGGTCAAAATGCAAAATTTTCCAAATGGGCCTATAATCTTTGATCCAAACTTGTTCATGACAATATTTTTGACCTATAAATGCTTGGTCGTGGCAATTTTCTATTTTATTGATTTTATTTTGAATTTTAGAACATTTAATTCAAAATTAAATTATATAAAATATGAAAATCATATTTTTCTAAAAGTTGATTTTATATGTTCCTTAATGTCCAAGAAAGCCCAAGATACTAAGCAAATTGTGCTTGATCATGCATTGAAGGAGAAAATCAAATTTCTTTCAAAATTTGATTTTATTTGAAAATATTGAATGCTCCAAATCAAATCTTTTCCATTCCTTTTTTCTCTCCAATCTCTATAAATACCAAAGATTGTACAAACAAGGACACGAAACCCTAGCTCAAGCCAAACCCTTATTTTGTCAAAATTTTTCAAGAAACTTTGAAAATCGAATTTCAAACTCCACCGCTCTCAACCTCTCTCAACCATCCCATTGTCTTCGTGAGGGTATGAGTAAGGATACATCATTGGTATTGATTAAAACAAGCCAAATCGTGCTATACACATTCATACATATTTGAATTTTTCTTGAAATTGCATTTCATTATCCTGCGGCTTTTGCAGCTTTTAATGGTTTGAATGTTCATGAGGTTATACTTGACTAATCCGCCATCGCTTGAGAGGTTGAACGTGAGAATCGCTTGCCATTATTAGGGTTTCTCGAATCGTTTGCTCGAACCGCCCGTATGTCGATCTACCAAAATAACACCACCAATGGATTCAGGAGGTCCGATTTAGGGGACAAGGTCCTTCTCTTTAAATTTCGTGGTTTGCGGTTTCAAAACTCGCCGCCGGAAGACGACGAGTTGGTCTGCTGCGGGCGACTTGTTGACTCCTGCCGAGGCAAGCGTGGCGCACGGAGCCTCTGATTCGCCTCTCATCCAAATGAGGACCCCACCACCGACCGTATCCTTGACTTTCCCAGCAACGACGCTGCAGCATCTCATGATCATCCGCTTCCATTCCATGACAACAAGTGCAAGTCATGGTGGATAAGGCATGCTCACTGCATGATATTCTCGTGGTCCTCGGGTTCGAGTCGCTTGCACCGGCTTTTGGTTCTTTTTCTTAAACTTACATTTTCTAACATATTTTCCATATTTTTATTTATTTAATATTTTCATGCTATTTTAATTATTTTCATGATTTTTATTTCGCATTAAAAATTACCAAAAACATTTTTTCTTTTTACATTATTTTCATAAAAATTTATTTAATTTAATAAATTAAAATATAATTTTTGCATGCATATTTATTTTATTTTTATTTTGCATTTAAATCATTATTAATTGCATTTTAATTATTAAATCTTTTCCAAAAATCCCAAAAAATTATTTTAATATATTTATCTTATTTCCAAGATATATTAATTTTCTCATATTAAAATTGCATTTTTCTAACATTTTCTCTTATTTCAATTTCATCATACTTCCATTTTCTTATTCTTTCACAGTTGTCTGATTCGACGTTTTTCTTTATCATTTTATTTTCCAATAATGTAATTGCTCATGGATGTAATAGTTTAATTTAGGTTTTATTTTCCGTAAGTTAAATTATGTATCTCGCCTAAAGCCATGTAATAGCGAGGTTTATTTTTCCGCACTTTACATTCTCGTTTTACTTTCCGCACCCTTATCAATTGCTAGTAATTAGGCGGTATGGCAAGATAATAATCAACATAGCTCACTAACTTCAAGATAAAATATCCAAATCAACACACTTCTTTCACACACGCACCCTTAGTAATTCTCTCGATGCCTTTCGATTCAAAATGGTCATGTCCCTCGAACGTAGAGGTATTCTAGCACCGCTGCTTCCAAACAAATCATCATAGTCCCTTCGATACAAAGATCATAGACCCACGATGTCGCCTACGAATACATGATCTTGACTCGATTGTCGCCACGAAAATGATGATAGTCCTTCGAATGCAAGTAGGATACCTACAAGTTGCCTCTATGACCATCCGATGTCCTTCGAATGTCCCGCCACATCCAACGAATGGAGCTACCTACTAACTAATGGTATGGCTAACGCTATTCTAAAGGAACGAAAAGTACAAAACCACCAATTCTGAAAGTGGGTAAATAAGTCTTTAGTTGCTTGCTCTATCAAATGCTTTTCACACTACACACTTTTTCAAAGTTCAAATTCTTTTCAAAAACAAACATTTCCTAACACTTTGTATACACTCCTACATGAGTCATTACAAAGTCAAAGCGAAATGCCTTTTCAAAACATTTTGTCAAACACACAAAGCAAATTTAAAAAGTGATCTAGCAACTAAGAGCCCGTAGAATAAATCATGGATGGAAGGGGTGCTAATACCTTCCTTTTCATAACCATTCTCCGAACTCGTAATCTAACGAAGGTCTTTTTTCATACTTTTACCTTCTTAATTGATAAAATAAAAGTCGGTGGCGACTCTGCTATCCGCACATTTGGATACAAAATCCTACAAGTCGGGCTTCACCGATCACGTAATCGGCGACTACTGGGAAAATCCAAAGAGAGAATTGCCTTAGGATTTCTAGATCGCTTTTATCGCTTTGTTTGACTTGATGCTTTATCTTTAGGGTTGCTTGGTATTATATTGTTGGGGATCCTACACCGATCCGGTTTCTTTAGGTAAGTGGCATTAGATCATCGCGAACTTAGACGTGACAACTACGCGGTCAACATGATGTATAGCGTGACACTTTGTTGTCCCGATATCTTCATTCCCAAGTTGAAGAAAGTATTTGGCTCTCGTGGTGTCATCAAGCGCTAACTAAACTTTTAGAACCTTAATTGACCCATCTTGGCCATTAGAAGGTAGTGAGATGGCCGACTTTGGTGTAGACCGAGGTTGGTTGATACCGATGCTACGCCATTGAGATTAGACTTTGGGACATTTTCGATCGACCACTGGCCGTGATTGAAATAAGCGCTTACGAGAAAGATCTGTGATATGAGATTCCTAGAACCCTTACATTATTATAGGACAGGATGAACCAACTCAAACTTTTGTGGGTAATCACCTATACCTCAAGTGAAGCCTTAAACCTAGGCTCATTGTGAATTGTTTGTGTGCTAAACATGACATCATGACATCATTCGTGATTGCATATCATTTCTAACTATTTCAAGGACCTAGGGATTTATCTTTGCCTGCTTGTAGGGATTATGGCTTTAGAAAGACTATCCGAATCAACTTCATGGGTATCCCTTCTCAACTCAAAGAATTGGTTTCAAATTTCACCATGCCTCACCATCAAAAGACATGGTTATCTCGCTTGATTTGGTTATTCCGCTTTGAAGAAGATATGCATGTCCTATTCCAGTTGATTCAAACACCATTGCTTTATTTCCAGATTATCGTTGGTTCCTACTTTGAAGAGTTCTCTGTTACTGGGTACCTATTCTTGACCAAATGCCATTCACCGGCTGGAAAAGGTTCCTAAGTTCAAGACATCGCATCCGCCTTTACATCTTAAGCGCCGTATCAAGCCAATGGGAAACCAAGTGAGTTAAGGGTTTACTTTCCAAGTTCCTAATTAAGAAAGCCCGAGAATTCCTCAAAGTTATGAGTTTCCATGCATTTGAGAACATTGTTGCCTTGCTAATTTATGGTTTGTTCTATTCCTAACTCGGATCAATTCATAGATGTCAATGCCATCAAGTTATTTCTCACCCGCAATCCCGTGCATACTTTACTTGAGACATCCCGCATTCTCCACACTGCACTACTGCGACAAGGAACTCTCATGTGTGTGTGTACCGCTACTCAAGGTGGTTTATTTCGCACCTTCCTCCATCGCCTTGAAGAACGAACAAAGGTTGAGATGGTCTCAAAGATTGATGTCACCTCTCATTCCGATATCCTGAGTCTTTTCTCTCAAAAGGACTTCACCTTCATCGAGCGCTGTGGAGAATTCTAATGTACCGCTACTTGGTATAAGGGGAGGTATTACTACAACCCTTCTCTAGCTCTACGTCAATTTGGTTTTGCTCAAAAGATGGTCCACATGATATGCTTCTCCAAGATATTGTGTTCGACTACAATCACGATCTCCAATTACCGATTTAAGGTTTATACATGCTTGGGGCATGGTAAAGAAGATCGATACCAAGACTTTGGGGCACCAACCCATTCCTGGGAACTTACCTCAAATGCGAGCTCGAGCTCAAAACCTCATGATGCCATTCACTGCTCTACCAAGAATTATGGAACTGCATATAGGTGACGCTCCTATGCCGCCTCCCGACATGCCTACCGATTTTGAAGACTTGAAGAGATCCGATTCAACTTAAAGAAGAGGGATACCTTTGAAGCTCAATGCTATGCGTTAGAAGAAAGTGTTAGAGTTGACCAAGCTACTTCACGAGGAGCGAAACATCAACGCCTACATCGGCACCAAGAGGAAGCTACCATGGAGACTTAGAGCTTTAGGATGTTTATGTTTTCTTTATTGCTTTGAACTATCTCTTGTACTTAAAAAGAAAAAGAATAATGAGAAGTACTAATAAATGTTTGTTCATTGCTTGTTTAACAAATTTAAATCTCTTAGGTCCTTGAAAACATTGCATTGCATTCGTGATAAACATCGCATAGCATACCATAACATTGCATCACTGTACATTGAGATTGGTTTTCATTTGCTCGCTATTTATTTTAGCGAAATGGCTCGAACAGATCGTCAAAGATCTCCGTCTTAATGCTCTGGGCCAAGAGATGTTCACCAACTTGGTCCAAGCCAAGAAGATCTGAAGAAGCTCATCAACAAGAAGAAGAAGGTTGTTGGTCCTCAACATAGGTAGACGCTTCAGGGGGTCCTAAGGTGGTCACCAGATTGAGCCTCAAGGAAGTGTCCATACCGAGGGAGTACCAAGGGTGATGGGTGAGCAGCGTGAGCCAAAGAAAGGAGGAGAGGACCATTCCGATTATAGCCAACACTGATGAAGATGACAAGTACAAACAACTTGAAGACCGTCCTAATGTCGTGGAAAACTCGAAAATGTCCAAGCAATTTTGATGATCTCGAGTCTTGTTCTCTGTGTTGTGATTCCTCCCAAGTTCAAAGTTCCAACTTTTGCCAAGTATGATGGCTGTTCTTGCCCTAAGCGCATTTGAAGTCCTATGTCCGTAAGATAAACCCCACACCGATGATAGAAAGTGTGGATGCACTATTTTCAAGAGAGTTTGTCCGAACCCGCTTGGAATGGTACTATCACCAGAGAATGACCGTATCCGCATTGGAGTGACTTAGCCGATGCTTTCATGCATGCATGAAAGTAATAATGAATTGACACCCACTGCATGCAACTACAAAGCATGTCTATGGGTCGTGACGAGAAGTTCAAGGAGTATGCTCGTATGAGAGATCTAGCAGAGTTCAACCACCCTGTCCAATAGGAGTTGGTGATATGTTTATGGGACACCGACAGCCCATTCTTCAATCATCTAATTGAAATTCTTCATCCGGATTCACCGAGCTAATATCGACAAAGTGAGCGATCAAGCTGGTATCAAGAGGGAAGATCCATGTAGAGTCATCTTCAAATGCCGCAAGAGATCTTTGGTGGTAAGAAAGAAGTAACAATGTATGGTCGTAAAAGCCGAGCCAAGACCGACCGGCTCAACTGTGGGGCTTAGATCTCCAACTCTACATCAAGACAACCTCAGAGACAAATACAAGAACCGTAACGCGCCACGAAGATATTTACGAAGATCAACATGCCATTGTCGCAAGCCTTGCAACATATGTTGAAAGCAGAGTCGACACTGAGGGATCCTCCTCGTATGTCAACACTTCCTCTCCAAGTACAATCCTAATGCTAAGTGTGCTTACCATTCCAATAGCCTGTGGCACGACATCGACAATTGTTGGGCTCAAGAACAAGATTCAAGATATGATCAAGCTAAGCATTGAGTTTGATCCTCTGAGAGACCGAATGATCAACGCTCCTATGCCTAACCATGACAAGAGTTCCAATGTCACAGATTTATACTTATGTTTTCAACATAGATGACTGACCATTCCTCCGATGACTAAGAAGAATTTGTTATGTCGTGTCAATCCAGATGCCCAGAGAATTGTCGTTGTGCCCATCCGCACCGATGGTTGGCTTGGTTGAGAAGACGTGCAAGGTAATATGATAACCGTGAGATACTATTTCAAACCACCGTGCGTGTGTCGGTGAAGAAATGTCTAAGTCAAGATTGACAATGCGAACGAAACCGTACCATCCGTGGTGGGATACCTGGGGCAGCCAAGGAAAGTATGATTACATGGTGAAGTACACTATTCCCGAGTTACAAGATTCCTATTGAAGATGCATTAATTGATGGGGTGACGATTTCCGTAAGACTATGCCGATGTTAACACGATAAGGATTTCTCTCACGATCCCGTGCCTAGAGTGGCACCTCTCATTATCACTTCCAAGGCCAGGCCATATTCCTCCGACAAAGCTATCCTTGGAACTATGGAGTCATGTTTACTATCATGGCGCAAGCAAGACCCTCGACCATTGAAGATCTTACCATTGAAGCTACCATTCCTCGACATTGACAACATCACCGGATCCAAAGGGTGACTGTAACCTAAGGGTATTCTCCAGAGATCTCCTCCAAAAGACACTACGACTCCAACTGCATTCCGCCTACTCAACCAATATCCCCAGCCTAGAGGGAAAGAACCAAGGACTCATCCCGCTCAACTGTAAGTACCAAAGGAAGTTATCAAGACACCTCCAAACAAGAAATGGAGGAAATTCAAGATTATCAAGAAGAGTGACTACAATGTTCAGGAATGGGAAGCAGATGCATCTGGCCCAAGATTTCCATGCTCGCTTCGCCTCTGCTCCGAGGCTCATGCTAATGCCTTGGTGAAGTTTCAAGAATGCTCATGTGCCGCAAGACACTACACCGATCAATTCAAGTTTGTATTAGCCCTGGCCGCCAACAACGGCCTAGCTTCTCCTGATGTCGATTTGACTCCTACCTAAAGAAAACATACAAAGCCTTGCACATCTCCGCTGGAATGCAAGGGTACTACACTGCCTCATGTTTTGCTGATACCGGTTCGCTTCCCAATATCCTACCAAGATCGCTTTGATCGCTTGATGTCAAGGGTTGGTTCTAGACCCAGTGACATATTATGAGAGCTGATGGTTCTAAGCCACGATTGGAGAGCTCATCATCAAGTAAAGTCGGTTCCCGACTTTGACTCCACTCTTTGTCATGGACATCCGTCCACTTACTCTTGCCTACCGGACGCCTTGATACATGGGCAAAGTACATTTCTACCTTGCATCGTGTCAAATACCCTGAAAGGGAAAGTTGTTACAAGATGTGGTGAAGAAGAATATATGGTCACCATCTACGCCATTCCGCTATCTCGAGATGGAGGGTGAATTCTTCGAGACTCCTGTCAAGCTTTTGAAACAATACCCGTAGTCATGCCTCGCTGACTCACACTGGTTACACAAGTTCCGCCTAGGATGGCCTCATTGAAAGATGCCTGTTGAAGAAGGAAAGAGAGGGGTCGGCTCCCCATCTTCCTTTCAAATTTGACAAGACCGGTTTAGGCTTCACATGGGTCAAGATGATACGCCGCGAACGCGGCCAACTTCCTTTCCGCAGATCGCCGAGTGGAATCCATGCTATAGAGATTTACGACAACGGCTTCCATATCAATGGATCTTCCCAACTCCATCATGGGCTCAAGAATTGAAGATCAAGACGCTATACCAATCTCCTTTAGTCGAGTAATTGCTCTTGTTTTGTTTTGCTTTTCGTATTTTTATGTTTGAACAATAAACTTTGAAAGCCTAGTTTTGCCCGGGCATCATGGCTCGTCATGAGGGTTATTATCTCGTCGTCATGTATTTTCATTCAATAAATTGCTGGACTTTTGCATTCAATTGTTTGTTTTCTTTCTTTACTTTATCACCCCTTCAAAAAGCTATGTGTTCTTACACACACCCATGCGGATACATCAGTAATCACTCCGAATCTCGTTAATAACAAATGCATGTGCTAAATATGACTTCGATAATCCGATCTACCAAGTCAAGACGAAAGTGAGGAAGATTGTAGTGCTGTGAGAACTTGCTCGATCATGCAAGAAGAGAGAAGTTATACACCCACACCAAGAGCAAGTCGAGGTTGTGAATTGGGTACCGACGAAGATGTAAAAGAGATCAAGATAGGAGCGGTCTTGAGAATAAGTTAAAGAAAGGTTGGTTCAGATGCTACGACTATATGAGGTTTTGCTTGGTCATACGAAGACATGCCCGTTTAGACATTGATATTGTGGTTCATCGACCGACAAAAAGAAGGTTTTCCCAAAGGAAATGTAAGGTCTGCTCATGCTATCCCGAGATGTCGAGAAAATCAAAGCCTTAAGGAAGTCGCTTTTAGTCATTACCTCCTATCCCCAAGGTAAACGGCACCAAGAGGATGGCAAGGAACGAATGTGTGGATTACGTAGATCTAAACAAAGCAAGTCCGAAAGACGATTTCCACTTCCTCATATTGATGTTTTGTTGACAACACAAGATAAGGTTTTCTCCTTCATGGATGGTTTCTCCTACAATCGATCAAATGGCCCCAAGACATGGAGAAGACTACTACATACGTTGGGCAACACTTTCTCGCTAAAGGTTATGCTGCTCGGATCAAGAACGCAGCGCCACTTATCGCGTCTATGGTGACATTGTTTCATGACATGATTCATCACGAGATAGAGGTCTACGCCGATTTATATGATAGCTCGACTGCATCAAGAAGAACATCTAGATCATTTGCGTAAAACTCGGCTTGACAAGAAGTACAGAGACTCGAATCTAACAAGTGCACTTGGAGTCGATCCGAAAACTCCTAGGTTTGTGGTCGGAAGAGGTATTGAGGTTGACCCCGCTAAGGTTAAAGCCATTCAAGAGATGCCGCCCGCACCGGAGAAGGAAGTCGAGGTTTCGGCCGATCAACTACATTGCCGTATCTATTGCACACCTAATCGCTACTGTGAGCCAATCTTCAAGAAGAAAGATCAAGTAGTGGAATGGAACGACGATTGCCGATCGCTTTGACAAAATCAAGGAGTACCCATGTAATCCTCCTATCCCGATGCCACCAAGACCTCTTATCATGTACTCGATGCTAGAGAACTCAATGGTGTGTGTTGGCAACATGACGAGTCTCAATGAAGAGCATGCAATATACTACCTTAGCAAAAAGTTTACCGATCGCGGAAACAAGATACTACAATGAGAAAACTTGCAACGCCTCGTCTCGACTAAGAAAGATATGACACACACTACCTTGTTGATTTCCAAGATGGATCCGATAAAATACATCTTTGAGAAACCATTTCTCTCCTAAGAATAGCAAGATGGCAAATGATCTTGACCGAATACATCCAAAGACACTTCTTTAAAGCGATCAAAGGAAGTGTGGCCGATCATTTGCCTCATCAAGCCGTAGATGACTATGCCCATGCAACACCGTGATGAAGATGTTCTACTAGTTACAGATTATAAGAACTGTGCCCGCATTTAAGGACCCGAACAAGGATCCCATGGACTATGGTTTTGATGGAGCCTCAAACGTGACTTGGCAATGGCATCATGCCATCATTACATCCCCTACAAAGTGATATACCCTTTCACCGCCAGATTATGTTTCCTGCACCAACAACATGGCCGAGTACAAGCGTGCATCATGGGTATCAAAGTCTATTGACTTAAGAATCAAGTTCTTACAAGTGTATGGAGACCTTTTAGTGATCACCGACAGGGATACAAGCATCCAATCTCATTCCGATCGAGAGCATGTTCCGAGTTTGATCCCCTATCAAGAGATTACTTTGATCATATTCCAGAAGAGAATCACCATGCACGCGCTGGCTACCATGTCATCTATGTTCAAGGTCGATGGGACAACGAGGCTCCCGTGATCATCATGAGAAGTTCGATAACCAAAGATATTGTTTTGAGCTCGACGCAAGAGAAACCCCGGTACTATGACGGAAGAGGTATCTGAGACTCGTGAATATTCCCGCAGGGCATCGTTAATGATAAGAAGTTCATGAGAAGATTTGCATCTAAATTCTTTCTCAAAGAACGACATCTTATACAAGCGCAACCACGACTTGTGCTTATCTACGTGGTGACTGAAGCCGCAATGCGATCATGGAAGAGTTACACAAGGCGAATTTGGTACCCACTCAAAGGGACACACCATGGCTAAGAAGATTTTGAGAACAAACTATTGGTCCACCATGGAAGTCGATTGTCATCGCACGCCGATCTTGTCACAAATGCCGATTTATGCCGACAAAGTGCACGTGATCTCCAATGTTTTAACTTCTCCGGCCTTTGCAATGTGGGGCATTGACATGATTGAGAAACTGCTTCACGGCCTCCAATGGACATCGTCATCCTTGTGGCAATTGATTACTTTACCATGGGTAGTGCACTTCGATGCATCATAATAAGAATGTTATGGCTCGATTCATCAAGCATAATCTTTCTGTCCGGATGGCACTCGAAAGGATTATCACGTATAACGGCCTAATCTCAACAACAAAATGATCACCGAACTCGCACGCAGCTCAAGATCAAGCATCACAATTCTTCTCCATATCGGCCTAAGATGAATGGCGCAAGGAAGCCGCCAACAAGAACATTAAGAAAATCATACGTAAGATGACAAGGACTTACAAAGATTGGTATGAGATGTTACCATTTGCTCTTCATGGTTATCGCACTTCAAAGACGTAACATCAGTGGGCAACCCCTTCTCTCTTGTATACGTAGATGGAAACCGCCTTACCCATCGAGGTTCGGATACCTCAACCAGAGTCCTTCAGAGGCGTAGTTAGGTGAAGACGATCGGGTCCGCATCGCCGACCGCATTAACTTGATTGATGAGAACGACTCACGCCCATCCGCCATGGATGATTTATCGTAAACGAATGATCGAGCATTTAACAAGAAGGTCAAGCACCGAGTCTACCAAGTCGGTGATCTAGTAGTCAAGCGCATCATTCTTCCACAAGGTGATCCTGTGGGCAAATGGACTCCCACCCATGAGGGACCATTTGTAGTCAAGATGTTGTTCTCGGCTGAGCTATGATACTTAGCACCATGGATGGCGGACTTCCCACCCCCGTGAACGCAGACATAGTCAAAAATACTACGATAAAGAGACCCGCTAGGTCGATTAACCTAGGCAAAAATAAGGATATCCCGACGAACCAAAAGGGTTCGGCAAAAATAAAGGATATATACAAACATGTACACCCGCAAGTCGAAAACCCGAAAAGGCGTTTGGGCAAAAAGGGTATCCTGAGACCTAAAACCCGAAGGGCGGTCTAGGCAAAGTTAGATTTAAGCGACGACTATGTCTCTTCCAGATCACCGCCTGCACTACTATCAAGATTCAAGATTCAAATGGCGAAGATCGCCTACTCACTTTCACCGACAAGAAGGAGATGAGATAGTCGAAATATATGAGTACTAGCATAGTTGAACTTAACGAGATTGTTTCGCATAGCTTTTACCTTCTTGTGAACAAACCACTTGGCCATACGCCACCTTTCAAATAAACATGCTTTCTTTCTCATTTATCGTTGTTGTTATTTGCAATAAGTCCAACGCTTGCTTTGAATGACTATACGATTTGACAATAAAATCTAATCGCAAACATACTAAAGTGAACATTCAAGTACTTACTATTGTGTTCCGTGAATTGGGTTGACGACCTAAAGTCACCAAACACCCCCACAGAGCAAAGGTGTCACCACAACACACCCTCCCTAGCTGGAGTATAGGTTAATCCACGCGTGATTCCACTCAACCAAGCAACGCACATCGGCCTCCAGTAACACTTCATCCTCAAATGATATTTCTCAATCCTCCCCTTCTCCCTGCAGCAAGATCCATACTCGAAACTTGGTCGATAGTGCACGAGGAAACATACACCTTTATTCCCCAGAATTACAACGACTCCACTTCTAGCCCTCTCAAGAAGAACCATCAAATTCTCTCCATGAGATCTACACTGTAATCCCCAAGAGAGCACCTCCTAAATTTCCTCAAGCAGATCTACATACAAGGTCCTCAACAGATCGCTTCCTGATTTCCTCCAAATAGGTCTATGAGATCTCCGACAACGAGCCTCTCAATCTCTACCTTCCTCAACAATATCTAGGCCCAAGACTTGGTCGATAGGCATCAAAGGAATCCAGATATCTTTCTTCCTTCAAAAGTCGGGTTTCACCCACACCCCTGCTGTAAGTCGAAATCTTCAAACAATATCCGATCTTCTTCAAGATGGATATGTTTTGAAATATCACAACATTCATCATTCATACATTTCTCATAAAAGTCATAATTCATGCATATGTCATTCATATACATCGCATGCATCATACTTTGCATAAGACTAACAAATATTCTATCAAAGTTCTCTTGTTTTCCAAAAAGTAATAATACTTTGACGCAAACAGTCCGTGATTGCCCCTGTGACGGAAAACTATCTAAAAGACCGCAAAATGTGTCCGTGATTAAGCCCGAGCCGACGGAAAACTATCTCGAAGACCGCCTCCGACGACGGTCCAGATTAAGCCCCAACCGACGGAAAACTATCCGAAGACCACCGGGTTATCCTCCGATAATGTGCAATGGATCAATACCGACGCACAACAGAAGCTATCCACATTTTTGCCAATTACAATCTCCCTCGAGTAATCGACACAAAGATCTATTCGACAAATGACTACAGAGTCTAGCGACGACTCACGCTCGATGGCATCTTAAGCCCATCTCCGACTACTTGTCAACATCTCTTCACTTTCGTACGTGCCGTATATGGTTAAAAATCAATACTGCACCAATAACCTCATCCAAAGTGAACACAAAGTCTAACATACGACTCTCTCCGATGGCGCCCCTGAAGCCCATCTCCTCTCCGCTCCGTAACATCTACAGAGTCTAATACGCGACTACTCCCCAAAGATCGACCTTTCTAGATGGCATCTTAAGCCCATCTCCGCCGCTCTTCTATTCACAACTCGAGTCTAGCGTGACGACTTGCTCCCCAACGAAGTCTCCAACTTCTCCAAATGGCATCCGAAGCCCATTCCCCGATCATCATCCACCAATGAAAGTGCAAATTTCGTGTATTGTTCAATCATCTTCACCTCCTGTCGCGAAGACAAGCATGTCAATCTAACCTCCAAGACAAGAAGATTGAACAGGGCATCCACATACCCCAAAATTTGCCCTCCATCTTCTCAAAAGATTTCATACATCAAGGATTCCTCAAGAGTCGATCGACAAACTCCCTCCTAGACAATCAACCCAAACTAGGGTTTGGTATCTCTCAAGTCAAGATGAATCTCCAACATCTCCAATGGCCTTCATGCCCCTCATATGCTTCAAAGATTCTCCATGTCAAGTTTCAAGCCTCACAAGTCAAGTTTCCTCGTGCAATCGCTCGATGGTCGAAAATCTAGTGTATTGGACAAAAAGTCAATCTGTGGTCAAATATATACCAAACTTCCGATTTTGGTCAACATCCTCATTTTGAAGTTACATTCATCATTTGATCAAGGGTTGATCATGATTCATCAAGAAAACTCAAGATTTGCTCAAAAGTCAAACTTTCTAAATTGTGGTTTCTAGATGAAAAGTCAATCAACTTTGACCGATCATAACTTTCTCATACTTTCTCAAATTTTTCCACCAAAGCTCATTTTGAAGGAAATTCAATTTCTACAACTTCATGTCTCACAAGAATGTCCAAAAATGCTTCATTTGAGAGGTATAGCTCAAAACATTAGTGTCATTTTCAAAGTCAACAAAAGTCAACTTTTGTTTTGAAGATATTTGAGCATGGTAACTCCAATTGAGATGAGACCAAAGACATTGTTTAGAGGACTCTAGAGCTTCCAAAAGTCCAAGAACACTCAAAATGTGGATAATTGAGCAAGTTACACTATTCGTAAGTTGGGCAATTTTGGACAATTGCACAAAAGGACATTTTGGTCAAAATGCAAAATTTTCCAAATGGGCCTATAATCTTTGATCCAAACTTGTTCATGACAATATTTTTGACCTATAAATGCTTGGCCATGGCAATTTTCTATTTTATTGATTTTATTTTGAATTTTAGAACATTTAATTCAAAATTAAATTATATAAAATATGAAAATCATATTTTTCTAAAAGTATCGATTTTATATGTTCTTTAATGTCCAAGAAAGCCCAAGATACTTGCCAAATTCGTGCTTGATCATGCATTGAAGGAGAAAATCAAATTTCTTTCAAAATTTGATTTTATTTGAAAATATTGAATGCTCCAAATCAAATCTTTTCCATTCTTTTTCCTCTCCAATCCTCTCTATAAATACCCAAAGATTGTGTACAAACAAGGACACGAAACCCTAGCTCAAGCCAAACCCTTATTTTGTCAAAATTTTCAAGAAACTTTGAAAAATCGAATTTCAAACTCCACACTTCTCACCTCTCTCAACCATCCCATTGTCTTCGTGAGGGTAAGTATGAGTAAGGATACATCATTGGTATTGATTAAAACAAGCCAAATCGCGCTACACATTCATACATATTTGAATTTTTCTTGAAATTGCATTTCATTATCCCGTGCTTTAACGCTTTTAATGGTTTGAATGTGTTCATGAGGTTATACTTGACTAATCGGCCATCGCTTGAGAGGTTGAACGTGAGAATCGGGTTTGCCATATTAGGGTTTGAACTGCGCTTTCTCGAACCGGCCGCAGCTGTGTCGATTCTACCAAAAATAACACCACCAATGGATTCAGGTCCGATTTAGGGGACAAGGTCCTTCTTTCTCTTTAAATTTCGTTTTGTGTTTCAAAACTGTCGCCGGAGAAGACGGCCGAGCTAGGGCTCCCAAGGCTTACGACTTGTTGACTCCTACCGAGAGGCTGCGGGCGACGGAGCCTTCCGATTCGCCTCCATCCTAAATGAGGACCCCACCACCGACCGTATCCTTGACTTTCCTGTGCAACGACGCGGTGTATCTCATGATCATCCGCTTCCATTCCATGACAACAAGTGCAAGTCATGGTGGAGGATAAGGCTCACCTGCATGATACTCTCGTGGGTCCTCGGGCCGAGTCCCGCTTGCACCTGCTTTTGGTTCTTTTTCTTAAAACTTACATTTTCTAACATATTTTATATTTTATTTATTTAATATTTTCATGCTATTTTAATTATTTTCATGATTTTTATTCCTGATTAAAATTACCAAAACATTTTTTCTTTTACATTATTTTCATAAAAATCTCTATTTAATTTAATAAATTAAAAATATAATTTTTGCATGCATATTTATTTTATTTTTATTTTTGCATTTAAATCATTATTAATTGCATTTTAATTATTAAATCTTTTCCAAAAAATCCCAAAAAAATTATTTTAATATATTTATCTTATTTCCAGATATATTAATTTTCTCATATTAAAATTGCATTTTTTCTAACATTTTCTTATTTCAATTTCATCATACTTCCGATTTTCTTATTTTCATTGTGTTGTTCGATTCTGACGCTTTTTCTTTTATCATTTTATTTTCCAATAATGTAACTGCTCATGGGATGTAATAGTTTAATTTAGGGTTTTATTTTCCGCAAAGTTAAATTATGTATCCGCCTCAAAGCCAACAGAGGTTTATTTTCCGCACCTTTACATTCCGCATTTTACTTTCCGCACCTTATCAATTGCTAGTAATTAGCGTGCATGGCAAGATAATAATCAACATAGCTCACTAACTTCAAGATAAATATCCAAATCAACACACTTCTTCACACACGCACCCTTAGGTAATTCTCTCGATGCCTCTCGATTCAAAATGGTCATGTCCTCGAACGTAGAGGTATTCTAGCACCGCTGCCTTCCAAACAAATCATCATAGTCCTTCGATACAAAGATCATAGACCCACGATGTCGCCTACGAATACAATGATCTTGACCTCGATTGTCGCCTACGAAAATGATGATAGTCCCTTCGAATGTGCTAGGATACTTCCTACAAGTTGCCTTCTATGACCATCCGATGTCCTTCGAATGTCCCGCTACATCCAATCGAATGGAGCTACCTACTAACTAATGGTATGGCTACGCTATTCTAAAGGAACGTAAGAATGCAAAAACGACCACCGAAAGTGGGTAACAAGTCTCTTTAGTTGCTTGCTCTATCAAATGCTTTTCACACTACACACTTTTTCAAAGTTCAAATTCTCTTCAAAACAAAACATTTCCAACACTTTGTATACACTCCTACATGAGTCATTATAAAGTCAAAGCTAAATGCCTTTTCAAAACATTTTGTCAAACACACAGAAAGCAAATTTTAAAAGTGATCTAGAGCAACTAAGAGCCCGTGAGAATAAATCAATGATGGAAAGGTGCTAATACCTTTTCATAACCATTCTCGAACTCGTAATCTAACAAGGTCTTTTTCTCATACTTTTACCTTCCTTAATTGGATAAAAATAAAAGTCGGTATACTCTTGCTATCCGCACATTTGGATACAAAATCCTACAAAGTCAGCCTCACCGTATCGCGTAACCGCGACTACTGGGAAAAACTAAAAGAGAATTTTTAGGGATTTCTAGATCGCTTTTATCGCTTTTGTTTGACTTGTATGTTTTATCTTTAAGGGTTGCTTGGGTATTATATTGTCAGATCCTACACCCGATCCGCCTTTTAGTGTTGGCATTGATCATCGCAACCGCCAGACGATAACCACGCGGTCAATATGATGATAATACGCTATTGACACTTTGGTTGTCCCGATACCTTCATTCCCAAGTTGAAGAAAGTATTTGCTTCGTGGTGTCATCAAGCTAACTAAACTTTTAGAACCTTAATTGACCCATCTTGGCCATTAGAAGGTGAGATGGCCACTTTGGTGTAGACCGAGGTTGGTTGATACTGATGCTACGCCATCGAGATTAGACTTTGGGACATTTTCGATCGACCACTTGGCCGATTGAAATAAGCGCCTACGAAAGATCCGTGATATGAGATTCCTAGAACCCTAGCATTATTCGTCATGCAAAAATCCTTTGTTGTCAAACATTTAGTCATATGCAAACAAAGGGTATTAAAATGCAAAGCTCATGTCCGCTTTGAAGTTTTGTATATATTTTTAGTAAAACAAAATTTGTAAGAATAATGATATCAACTCCAGAATTATAGTAGTTTTACTGTGAGTCACGATACTTTTTATAATAAAGACGCTTAACTAACCATGCTTCGCTTAGGACTTTATGGGTTATAACGCGTGGCTTGGTTCACGCTTAAGAAACAAAGGATAAAGGCTCGAATTTATTTGTACCCAACCCAATCTCCGTGATGTTCTTCGGTCCTATGTTCGCTTAATCAGGCATCCTTGGAATTGCAACCCTTACATTTGGTGATGGTTCAAACTGAAGTTTATTTGAAAAGACAATATCTTTTGTAACATTTTTGTTGAGGGTTGTAGTGACCTCTTTTGACTTTGTTATCCCTAACTTTTGCCCGAACTATTTATTTTGAGATTAACAACATTGATGTCTTATTTTTCCGTAAGTCTCTCATAGGTTTTGACTTAGCGAGCTTTTCTTTTGATAGATATTGATTGCCCGACTTAATGATTATAGGAACCACCGTTTTGACATAGAAGGATATCTTCGACATTACTGTCGTGATTGATTGCATATTTAAATTAATCGAGAAACTACCCGCCCTGTGTTATGATTAGGTTTCAATTTGTGTAAAGAAATAAAACTTCTACTTCTTAGTCTCAAAGGGTCGATTAGGGATTAACTTCCTTATATCTCCATTGTTTAGGAATCAAAACAAGGCTCAGACATCATCAACATAGTTTGTTCAAAGCATACCGTAAGAAGTTATGGTATAATCTTCGCTATCTTCCCTAAAGGTTTACCGCTTTAACAAGAGTTGAATATCAAACAAGAAGAAACAAAATTTAAATATAGTGAAACGAATGGATTATCTCAAGACAAACATGCGCAATGCATTAATGAAAACCAAAGTTTGACAGGGGATAAACGCTCACAAACAAAAGAAATTACAACTAAAAATTCAAGTGAATAAAAGTCCTACCGAACTCGCCACTTTAGATTGCACACCTTGTGGTTTCAATATTTGATGGATGGTAGAAAATTCAACTGACCATCTTGCGTGAACTTGAGAACTCTTTCGCCAATCGGATCCTCGAATCTTGTTTTGTAAGGCCCAACAGCTTGTTGGTGTCGGCCTCTCAGTTGGAGTGGTGCACACCTTACATTAAGATTGTACTTTGAGAGGAAGTGTTGACATGCTAGGAGGATTCTCAAAGTAATGAACTCGCCCTCAACATGTGTTGTAATGCTTGAGATAATGGCATGTTGATCTTGGCAAATTGTCTCCTCGGTGTATCTTGCTTATGCCGATCACTTGTTGTTGTTGGCGAAGCAAGGTGGACTCTGCCTCTTCTTCGTGAACAAGTTATCTTTGGTCTCATCGAGGTAAGGACGCTTGATCCCCAACCCAATGGTTCAGACCATTTGGTTGTCTTCAACCCGAGGAGCTCGTTGATGAAGACTCTCAATTCTTCTTGCCCTGGCTAAGTTCGGATAAGACCCATCTCGACCCATCATCTAGATTCTCATCTTTGTTATCTCGCTGCATTTGTTCAAATCGTCCATCCTTGTTGTCTTTAGGATTCTTCTTGGTGATGAGCTCTTTTAGATCTTTCCGACCTTAAGCTGCCGTGAGCATTTGAATTGAGCTGCCTCGAGTTCAAGGTCTTCGATATCTGCCATTTCTCAAATAAATACGAGAGAATAAGAAAACCGGCTTCGATGTACTGTTATGAAATGATATGCCATGATATGATGTTATGTATGTAAATGTTTTCAAGGACCTTAGGAATTTAAGTTTGTTAAACAAGCACCCAACAATCTTTTATTAGTTTACTCATTATTAAGTACA
>CM038792.1:5687090-5734042 GCA_021764765.1 Vicia sativa
CTTGGCTCAAATATTATAGCACATATGGCCAAAGGCTACTCCGCATTTCGAGTTAGAAAAAGCCAGAGGGCCTAACGAGTAGTCTAGTTGACCCTCCATACTCATACACTATTTTAATTCCTGCCTCTTTGTAGCAAATTGTTCATTATTGAAGTGACTACTTCACTTAATAGGCGGTTATCTTTATGTTAGTAAGTGGACTCTCAATAGTGTTAGAACATGGTTGGTTCCACTCTTATTTTAGTAGTTTGATGATAATAAATATTGTTGACGACAATCATGTTCTCGACTATATATAAATATTCTATATTAACATTGTTGTCTCCTAATTTTTAATGAAGTATGCAGATGAAGTTCGACTTTGAAAGGAAAAGAACAAGTTATGGTTCGATAGTAAGAAGTTTTGATCCGAATGAATATAAAAGTTCGGACAATGGATACATGATTAGAAGATTCATCCATGATTTGAATGAATACATAAGTTCCGATATAATGGATATATGTTAGAAGATTCATCCATGATCCAAGTTTAATTTCATGCTCCAAGAGAAGTTCTTATGAACTTCTAAAAGCACCAAAGGTCGCACCAAACTCTAATTAAAGACTCAAATGGGAATATTTGAAGTAACACCAACCAACAGATCTCGCTTTTATGGAAAGCACAATTAATGACAAATATCATTCTTCCATTTGTGGAATCTATGTTCCAATGGATTGAACTCTCACGCCTATATAAAGACAAAATTACAAGAATTTCACAATAAATCTTACACGCTATTGCGAGAAAATTTTCAACGAAAGCATCATATTTCTAGTTCAATTGAGCTTAAAATATATTGTGTAGTACATCACATTAGTGATATAGCTTATTAGAAGCATCTTTGTACACATTTGTAATTGTTTAATGGGCTGTAATTCCTTGAGAACCTGTGTTGGTTTATCTCAAGAAGACAAAGGGCTTGTCTTTGTGAACCGAATCTATTGTTGAATAGTGATTAAGACCTCGCCGATAAAGGCAAATCACCTTACGGTGGATCGAGTAGTTTGAGTTCAAATGAACCAGATAAAATAGTGTCAAACTGCTAATTTAGAAAACCAATTAAACCCCTTTCTGTGTTTCTCAACCTTCAATTGGCATCGTGAGCTACTGTTTTGGGTTCTAACACTTAACCGTGTCGCACAAAAGATCCAACTTGAAAACACAATGAAAAAATCAGGTAACAACAATAACCACTATGACGACAAAGACATAATCAACAAGCAGACTTCCAATGATTGATGGAGAAAATTTAGACTACGGAAAGACCGAATCGAAAGTTTCTTTTTGGCCCATGACGCCGATCTCTAGGATATGGCAACTGATATATCTATCTTCATCTTGTTGATGCAAGTGGTCAAGATTGAAAGAAAGAAAATGTCGATCAAGAAAGAAAGAATTCAAAATTATCACAAAGCCGTATCAGCCCTTCTAAGCGCCATCTCACAAGATGAAGATCACGCATGAGACTCACTAAGAACATTTTGAATCCTTAAGAATGAAGCATGAAGGCAATCCATAAGTCAAAGAAACAAAAGCTCTGCTCTCATTCAGTATAGCGCTAAAATGGAAGAAGATGAAACTGTTGAAGCAATGTTCTCAAGGTTTCAAATTGTACGGTTTAAAAGTTTTGACAAAGGATATTCTATTGCTAATCATAAAGAAAGTCATCATAAGTCTTACCAAGAAATGGAGACCTATGGTGACAACCTCAAGCTTGCAAAAGATCCGAACAAAATCTCTTGGAAGAACTCATCACCATTAAGAAGTCACGAGATAGAATTAGAATAAGATGAGCCCCGTAAGAAAGGTAAGTCTATTGCTCTTAAATGTAACAAAAATATGACTATATAGCTTTTCAGTCAAGAAGAAAACTCGAGGATCATCATCAAGAAGATGAGCTATCTCGCCTCTAGAAGAGTTCAACTCGAAGAATGTATGAGGAAGTTCGTAAATCCAAGAAGATCTAGCAATCATTCGATTCATACTCCGGATACAAAAAGACAAGAAGCAAAGATATTGTACGCTACGAATGTAAGGAACCTAATCACTAGTAATTGTCCTAAACTCTAAGGAGAAGTCAAGAAGAGGTTGACAAAGAAAAGAAGAAAAGTCTTATGGAAACATGGGATGATTCACATTTTTGAAGCTCACGACTCAAAAGATGAAAGAGTCAACATAGCAGTTAATGGCCAACATAGCTCACAACTCATATTCCTCCTAATTTGATTCTAATACTAAAGAGGTATTTCCTAATTTTGCTGTTAATTTCTAAAGATGAATTAGCGTAAGTCATCGAAATTCTTGAGAACTATTAGAAACTTCAAATCAAATACAAGAATCTTAAATAGAATCTTACATCCGACTCAAGAAACTAAGAAACTAGAAATAGAAAACTCCGTGCTTAAAGAAACCATTTCTAAACTAAAAATTGAAAATTCTATTTTAAAAGAAAATTTACAAAATCTCAAGAGAAACCCGTTTGGTTATAAATGATTATGATAATATTATAAAGGAATATGATATTATTTTCAAGAGTTCCCTGTTTAAAAGCATAGGCGTACAAAATGGCTTCAATGATCTATAAAGTCGAGAAATGTAAGAAAAGGTTTAGGATATGTGTTAAAGATGAGAAACCATATTCAAGTAGATTATATGGTTATTAAATACACACCTTTGAAATCTCACTTCACTTATGGTCACCCACATAACATAAAATATACTAGTGAATCATATTATGCAAAATCTTATGTTAAACCTAAGTTCAAATGTAACTTTAGAAATTTAACCAAAAAGGACCCAAAAGATATGGGTACCTAAGGACAAAATAGTATAAGTGTTGATGTCTTTGACATCAAAGTTGAAACACCGCCTTGGTACTTGACTCGGATGCTCTCGACACATGACGGAAGAAAGCATATGTTCCAAAGTCCGAACTTAAAGTCGAGGTTACGTAGGTTTCAGAGGCAACCAAAAAGGTAAAATTATTGGCTCTGGAACTATCGGTAACGGTTCTTTACCCTTTATTACTAATGTTCTGTTGGTAGATGGATTGATGCATAACTTGTTACCCATAAGTCAATTAAGTGATAACGTTATGATATAATCTTTAATCAAAAGTCTTGTAAAGTCGTTAGTCAGAAAGATGGAACAATCCTCTTTAATGGTAAAAGGAAAAACAACATTTATAAGATCAAACTTTCTGAACTCAAGAGTCGAATGTAAAATGCCTTATGCCCGTGGACAATGAGCAATGGGCCCGCATGACGATTAGTATGTTAGCATGAGAAGAATATCTCAAATTTACAAACTCAATCTAGCTGTGGACTTCCTAATTTGAAGTTCAACTCGATGCTCGTGAAGCATGTCAAAAGGAAAATTTTCAAACCTCCTTTAAATCAAAAATGTTGTTTCTACCTCTAGGACATTAGAACTTCTACATATTGATCTTTGACTGTGAAAATGCATCCATCGCTGGCAAGAGGTATGGATTGGTGGTGAGATGACTATAGCAGATGGACATGGTAAAGTTCTTAAGACACAAGGATGAGTCACATTCTGGTTTGCTAACTTCGTAATGTGGTCCGAATGAAAAGAGTTTAGAATTGTTAAAGTCATAAGTGATCATGGTGGAGAATTTGAAAATAAATATTTTGAAAAACTTTTTAATGAAAATGGTATTTTCATGATTTTTCTTGTCCTAGAACTCCACAACAAAATGGAGTTGAATGTAAAACATAACTTTATAAGAAATGGCTCGAACCATGATCAATGAGACTAACATTGCTAAACATTTCGAAGAAGCAAAGGAACACATCGTGTTATATCCGTAATATAATCTCTATAAGACCTATTTTGGAGAAGACCTTATGAATTGTGGAAGAACAGAAAGCCCAATATTTCTTATTTTCATCCATTTGGATCTACTTGTTTCATTCTAAATACAAAAGATTATCTAAATAAATTTGATTCTAAGTCACACAAGTGTTTAATGTTGGATATTCTCAACGCCTGCTGTGGTATATAACACCGAAACACGAATTGTGGAAGAATCTATTAATGTTAGATTTGATGATAAGCTGGCCTCAAAAGTCAAAGCAAAAATATTCTCTTGCAGATATAAGTTCATATTTCGTGATCAAGATAGTTCTGCAAAGACACAAGTTCAATAATCTATCAAAGAAACATCAAGAACCCATTCAAAAGAAACCATCTAGAAGTTGCGTGAGCTCATCCTAAAGAGATGATTTTGGAAAGAAAGATGATCCAATCGTAACTGATCAACATCTTAAATTCAAGAATCTCTCATGGGTCCGTGTCCTTGAATGATCCAACTTCCATAGATTAGGCTCTTCAAGATAATGATTGGATCATCGTAATGCAAGAAGGTCTAAATCAATTCACCAAAAATGATGATCTTGTGCCTAAACCAAAAGGTTTCAACATTATTGAACTAAGTGGTCTTCATAAACAAGCTGTTGAACAAGGAGAAGTTGTCGAATAAAGCTCGACTGGTAGCACAAGGTTATAGTCAGAAGAAGGAATAGACTATACGTAAACCTTTGCTCGGCCTGTGTTAGAATCTATCGACTTTTAATTTCATATGCTTCTAATCACAAGATTACACTTTATCGATGGATGTAAAAAGTGAATTTCTAAATGGTTACATTGATGAAGAAGTATATGTGCATCACCGGTTTTTAAATGGTTACATTGGTATGAAAGACTAAGTAATTTTCTATTAGAAAAATATCCTATGTGATAACACTTATGCTATTTGATTATCTAAAATCCTATTTTACATTCTAGAGATAAACACATAGAAATTAAACATCATTTCATTAGGGACTATATTCATAAGGGAATTCTACTTTAAAATTTATTGACACAAACCACCAATGTAATGATATATTTACAAAACCTTGTCAAGATAGGTTCGGCCATTCAAGCATCTCAATATGTAATTATGCCTGTAATGAAAAGTTTTATTCTATATGTTTAACCGATAGAATATATTTTTTGTGAACTTCGATCAATTGTCCTTCGTAGTGAGAAGGTAATCGAATCATAATCTATCAAGAAGATCTCGAATGATGACTCACCGAGATAGAATCATGTAGTTCACCGTAACAACACCGCTAATCTTAATCGCTAAGTCATTCGTAAAATGAACACGCCTTCAAATTCGATAGAGTGAAACGCTTGAGGTGATTCATTGAGGCGTACCGTCACATCGGTAACTATTCATTGTATCTTCATGCTATCTCCTTGTCAACAATCATTATGTTTTTAATCATTATTATTTTTGCAAATTTTTTTCTTGATTTTCATTCAAAGAAATTTCATTTTCTCGTGATCTTTCCTTATGTACTTCGCTTTGATCCTTAATGCAATTATCTGCTTTGCCTTATTATTTTATCCAGATTATTTTCTTTTAATATATGACAAAAAGGGGGAGAACGAAGATATTTTGAACATCATAGTCCGATAGACTAAGTCTCAAACATTCGATATCATCTTTGATTTCATTTTGTCTAAAGCTTAAAACAGAAATATCAATTCGGAAATCAACTTGGATCCATTAGAACCAATTCTAGAAATCAACTTGATCCATCGTAACCTTCATCATACTGGACGAAACTATTCAGTAAGTACAATGTCTCTAAACTTATATGAATATTAAATTGTAGAACCTCTTTATCAAAATATTTATGTTTTGTCATCATCAAAAGGGGAGATTGTTAGAACATGGTTTGGTTCTACTCTTATTTTAGTATTATTGATGATAACAATATTGTTGATGACAATCATGTTTCGACTTATATATAAATATTTTGTATTAAACATTGATGTCTCCTAATTTTTAATGAAGTATGCAATGAAGTTCGACTTTGAAAGGAAAAGAATAATGTTATGGTTCTATAGTAGAAGAAGTTCCTATCTCGAATGAATATAGAAGTTATGATACAATGGATATATGATTAGAAGATTCATCCATGATCCGAATGAATACAAAAGTTTTGATACAATGGATATATGTTAGAAGATTCATCCATGATCCAAGTTTAATTTCACGCCTAAGCGTAAGTTTTGATGAACTTTTTATTTTGCTTTTGCATATATTTTTGACACTTAGGTTCTGTTTATTACACATTTTTGAGCTTATAACTTATAAGCTCATATGATAATTAGATTTGATTGGTAATGTGCTTTTCATTTAATTTATAGCTTATTTTACTAGCATATAACCTATTTTTATACGCTTATTTCAAATAGCATTTTATCTTATAGCTTATAGCTTATAGCTTATATTTTTCCCACTTTTATCCTTATTATTTTAACAAAACTCACTTTCGCCTTTATAATTTAATTTAATATAAAATAATTATGTATTAAATGTCTTTTATGTCATTTTATATTTATAAGTTAGTTGAACAATAAATTTTATCAAACACTTCAATTAACTTATCAACTATCACTCATCATCAACTATAAACTATAAACTATAAACTATCTGTCATCATCTATTAGTCATAGACTATAAACTATCAACTAACTTAACAACTAACGCTATTTTGATCAAACATAGCCTTGAGGCTCAGCGTACTCTTTATAAAATTAGGGTACTTTATTCTTAATGACCTATACCAATGAAATTTTACTACATAATTTTTTTTAAAATCGATATTAACCTAAAACTTTAAAATATCGTGGTCCATTCTGCTTTACCTAAAAGGGTTAATATCCATTTCTTCATCCAACGTGAGAATCATTACTCATACTTGACATACCAACATCTTAGTACTAAAAAAAAATCAAATTTTATATTATTTTTGATTTTATTTTGATTCTTTAAAATTTTAGATTAATATGGAATTTTAAAATTTTACTTTATATGATAAAATTTAATTGATACATATCATAAGGAATAAATTACTTCTAAATTTATAAAGGTAACCAAAAAATTATCAATTTATTTTGATGAAAAATATTTTTGACACTTAATCGTATTTTGGCACCCAAACATTACGCTGGTCCGTAATAATATTTTTAGACAACTATATATATATATATATATATATATATATATATATATATATATATATATATATATATATATATATTATATCGCAGTTTAAAACAATGATGAGGTTGAGGAGGTAGAAATATAAATTAGTTATGTGATTAAGCACCCTAATTAAATAAGACAAATTTTTTTAGTAAAAAGAATATTATCGGCGGATTTCTTAACCTACTTTATGGTCTTCTTGTACACTAGGTGCAATTCCATTTTTGTCCCTGGAAAATCGGAAATAAACTTCCGGTTAGCACCTTATACTATGCAATTTAGGTTGGGTGCAAATCGAATTTACTCACGGTTTGTTATTGGAAATAAATTTGATATCCGGATGCACTTAATCGTGCTGTAACCTTTCTCCCATAACAACAATATTTTCAAAACTCTCTCAAACTCTCTCTTTCAACCCTTCTCACCAAAGTCAAATTTTACTCAAACAATCAACACAAATCATAAAGCATTCGTTAAATACAATAAGTAATGTAATCAATCAGCAACAACCAACTCAATCAATCAAGTAAGTGATTTACTCATTTTAGAGTTTATAAAATAGATTGAAATTAGTGAAATAGGGCTTTAAATGTGTTGGCTTTTGTAGTTTACATCATTAGAGTCATACTATTTGTAAACAATTTTGACGATTAATCAGATATTTTGAGGCATTTGGGATTTTGATCAGAGAGAAATCAAGTTTATTTTGCCATGGATAAACAAACCGAAATAAATTTCGTATCTGTCTCGCATAATTTTTCATTTTTCCTTTGTGAGTCATATGCTAACGCTTGGCTTTTGCTTCTACAGATATGTCTAAGCGAGAGTCACATTTGAGGCATGACCGAGTTACACAACATGCTTCTTTGCAGAGAGAGAGAGAGGAGTCAGGCCACATGGCCCCGAGGACTCAGGCCACACAGGCTCCGAGGGCTCAGGCCACACAGGTTCCTTCGACATCCGGACAGGTTATGTCTGAGGCACATTCTGCTTCTTCCGATTCTACACCTTCTACTTCTTCCTCCCGTAGCAGACGGGAGTCTTCAGTCCATCAATCGTCGCCTCCGTTCTTCCGCAGGCGCACATCCTCACCACCTCTGATTTTTTAGACGAGATCCACATCTGCTTCACAGGTGGGGCCATCTGAGGTGAGACCTGATCCTACAACACTTCCCACATATTTCAAGATGGTCATTCACGGGGTTATATTGAGAAAATGCCCTGCATGCATATGAGCCGCTTAGAGGTAATCAAGTGACACTTGTGTATCAGTTTATTTGGACGGATTATGGATGAGGACATCCACTCAAAGGCCTACGCCACCACCATGAGACATATCTTTATGAGGTTTCTATTTACAGTTGATTGGTCTCAGACTTAAGATCGCCGCTTATATGCCCGACCGAGTGATGCGCCGCCTGGGTACACTGCACGATTCCTCGACATCCTGCTTTATCTGCTCCTCCGACAATGAAGAGGAGGGAGATGTATGAGTTTTGGTGATTGAGAGTCATCGTGATCCCTAGGAGGCCAAGCATCTGGGCTCTAGAAGACCTGAGTCACGTGTACGATTACATGCTATGAATCTTCAGAATTTCCCATCCATACTTGATACGGGAGGCTCCAGGGGATCTACCCAGGCCGGCTCATCAGGAGATCCTGAAGGAGGAGTAGGCGACGAGGGATTATGTCCAGGACATGCTGCCTAGGTGCCGCCGTACTATGGACCATGCTAGGGATGACATCGACAAAGGGCCATTTTTCCGAGGATCCGTTGAGGCGCTGAGGTCATCGTGAGGAGGCCTGTGCCCCGCCCATGGAGGCATGGAGGAACACCTTGAGGTTGTGCCGGCCGGCCATACATGTAGTATATTTTGATTGTATTTTGACTTTTTTATTTTATTTTGTATTGTACCAGATCTGTATTATGAATACTATTATTATGAAATTTATTTTGGATAACATTTTTGGGCTTTAATTCGATTTAAAAATTGCATGTCTTTAATTAATTTGAATTACAAATGTAAATTTTAAAGTTATTGCTTATAGTTAGTTTTTTCTGCTAACTGTCATGCCCAGAACCGGATTTATATTTTCGGTAAAGAATCGGAGATATACTTCCAATTTCACTAAAATTTTAAAAAATAATGAGAACCAAAAATAAATTTCCAATTTTGTAAAAGATATTTTATGGTTTTTATAGAATACACTCCACTCTTATGGAGTGAGTTGTTAGTTTTTTCAACTAACATGCCCGTAACCGGATTTATATTTTCGGTAAAGAATCGGGGATATACTTCCAATTTCACTAAAATTTTAAAAAATAATGAGAACCAAAAATAAATTTCCAATTTTGTAAAAGATATTTTATGGTTTTTATAGAATACACTCCACTCTTATGGAGTGAGTTGTTAGTTTTTTTCGCTAACCACATGCCTGTAACCGGATTTATATTTTCGTAAAGAATCGGGATATACTTCAATTTCACTAAAATTTTAAAAAATAATGAGAACCAAAAATAAATTTCCAATTTTGTAAAAGATATTTTATGGTTTTTATAGAATACACTCCACTCTTAGTTAAGAAATCCACTGTAACCACTGTGAATTAAAAATGATATCATGAGGAGAAGGTGTACTAGTAGTAGTTAAAGCGGTAGGGAAATGCCAATTTATGATACCCACTTTTTTTGGCCTGTATCCAACCATAACATTACAATATAAGCATTAAATTGAAGGGAGATTAGAGATTTTGAAATGAGCAATTCCATTCATTTTCACCGACTAGAATCATCAGGTACTTTAATGTTCAACGTATTAACAATATGAAATGTTATCCATCCATATTAAAATTGTCACGTCATGCAATAATGATATTTTGAATGAATTCAATTCATATAAACTACATTTGGATTTATTTTTTTGTATTTGTTGTATTGTCGTTTTGGGAATTTAGCCACGTTTTGGCACACACTTAATGAGACAAGTTTTACTATTCTTGAATAGATTTTAAACATATCAAATCTGCAAGGCAAGTTGTGAAGCTAAGTTATTGGTTTTGGTTGTATCATTTAAATCGTCTAGTCTCAAATAGTAATTGATATTGCCTACAGCTAGAAACTGTTTGAACCTGCTCATGCAAACGACTAGGTATGTCGTGTTCTATGTGAAGACAAGTTGTGTATTTTGCATGTGATGCATAGTGACAAGTAGAAAGTTGCAAACACCAACAAGTATTGTAACTGGAAGATGCATGAGATGCAAGTAGGGTGAAAATTGATATAATTAGAGGACAAAAGTCTACTACGTACTAAACTTACGCTAGGTCTACTCAGTCCATAAAAATTAAAAGATATTTAATTTTATTAAAAAGTTATTTAGTTTAAATAAATCAGACCTAAAAAAAATATTTTTTGTTGGTTCAACTCAATTGATAGTTACACAATAATTATATGCAAGGATGTATGTTCAAATACGCGACATCCTAATTATTTACTTTAGAATGTGAAAATTTTAGTCACTAATCTATTAAATAAAAATTAATATTTTTCAACTGAATAATATATATGTATTAATATTATTATTTTATTAGATTTTATATTTTTAATTAATTTATAAATTAGTATACATTTTCAAAAATTTATAATTATTAATCTATATTGAATTTTTTTTATATTTAAATTTATTATCATATTGAAATAGGATATTATATATAGGTTCATAGATTTATTAGTTTGTTGATTTATTAATATAAAAATAAAAAATTTAATTGGTATGCATTGATGTAAATTAGTTTTACAGTGTCAGTGAATCGTGATTATTAAATATTTATTGAAATTTAACTTTTATTTTAATTATTAAAAGGTAATATTTATGAATGGTTATAATTGACTGAATATGTAAAATAATTTACACCGACAATATATAGTAATTAATCTCATAAATCAATCAACTTATTTGAATAAATGTGTAGGAAATAGTCTTTTAAATAAAATGAGTATTTTTTTTCTTATTTTTTTTATTATCTCCCATACATATATAAACTATTTGTTCAATCTCTAATTAAAATGTATATGATTTTGAGAATTATAACACACAACACAACACATTTTTCTCTAAAATCTTCAAAAATCATTTTGAGAATTTATTTCTAGATTGCATCTAAAATTTCATGTTATTTTCAATCTCTTATTTATAACGTTTTCTTTTTGTTTAGTTTAGCTTTTTTATTATCTCCCATACATATATAAACTATTTGTTCAATCTCTAATAAAATGTATATGATTTTGAGAATTATAACACACAACACATTTTTTCTAAAATCTTCAAAAATCATTTTGAGAATTTATTTCTAGATTGCATCTAAAATTTCATGTTATTTTCAACTTTATTTATAACGTTTTTTTTTTTAGTTTAGCTTCTCAATCTAGTGTGAGATCTCTGTTATAAGGTTAGTTTTGGTTTAATATTTGCGATAGTATGAAGATTTTAGGTCGCCGTTCATATATTATTGTGGTTGGGATTGACAATCCATAAAAATGTTGGGTGAATAGACCTTTTAAAATTTTAAATCAATTTTCAAAATGAAATATCCGAGTTTTCCAACGCTGAAGTCTTAAAAGCAAAAAGTAAAGACTTTATGCTTGAATTGAAAATCAATCCTAATATAAGTACACAATTCACAAATATCTCAACTTGATTAGAGATTATATCCAAAGAGTTACAAACTACTATGAATATTGACAATTTGTAAATTATAAGAAAAGTGTTCCTTACAAACCAACAATTGCCACAAGATTCTAACACCACTATTTTGTAGATTTTAATCAATCAAAACACAAACATGATTCAATTCTATCAAAACCTAAACTTATGTAATAAATCGCTACCAACAAGAATTAACATACACTAAGAAATGATTATCTAAACATGCAATAACCTATGAAAATCAAATGTATGAGAGAGAGAGAGTACTTGTATAGTGGTCCGACTTTATCGCCCTCGAGTTCACTCCACTTTTCAATGGTTTCCCATTGAAAGTAGATCTCCGATATATTTTGAAAAATACTACACGAGTTGATACAAGTTGACTAATCCACAATAATGTCCGAGAAAAATAAGTCTCCTATATGGATCTTGACTTGTGTACAACCTTTATGCAAAAATCTCTACAAAATCTTTACTTGATTCTCGCTTGAATCTTCCAACACCAATCTTCTCTAAGTCTTCGTGTGTGGTAAGCACCTTTGATACCACTAGTTTCTTGGCGACGATCCGTTCAAGATTGTGAAGAACTCATATCATGTATGTAGGCTTCCTCACAACACTACCAAGGTTAACCTGTAGAGAAGGAATGTTAGACGGAGACAACTTATCTAGAGGTGGTGAATAGATCCCCAAAGTAAAAATTTCCTTTTAAAAATATATTTTGAAAAACGAATGAAAAAACTATGGCAAACGAGTGATTTTAGCTTAGATCTAATAAGTCCTCTAAATTGAACTGATTATTGGAAACTTGATATGCATAATATACCGAATGGAATACAATAAAATGATAAGATACTTAATATAATATTTTTTTCAATCAATCAGTTTACGATAACCACAACGTAAACCTATTTCCAATGAAAATATTGACAAAAACGTGAACTAGTAAATTATCGAACACATGGTGTGCAATCAATTTTTTTAGATTTTAATTTGGACTTTGTTGATATGAAATATCATTTACAATCAAGTTGATTATAATGTAATCGAAAAATAAATTTCAAGTATAACAATTGCAGAAGCGGTAAAGCGGCAAGTAAAAAGTAAAATATTATTTTTACCAGGTGATATATAGGTTATATCGTATCGTGTACAAATATTACTTATTGATTCGCCGTTCAACAATTCTATCGTTGTTAACTGGAAGTATCTAAATACGTTTTAGGGAACTGCTTAAAGGAAAATGTTCCTATGAGTTAAAGGTCGATTCTAAACGAATATAGCTTCTTTGAGAAAAACCTTATAAAGCCAAGTTAGAAATAGTAAAACATGTGTCGATCAAGTATTGAATCAAAGAACCAACCGAATCGACCATACAGACGGAAGAAATAAACAAGACAAACGCCGTCAAGACAAATCACATCGACAAGATGGGTAAAGGATGATTGTTGGTGGATTCGATATAGTTTGGGTCAAATGAAGGAGTTGGTCGAAAGATGGATGTCGTCAAGATGTAGGCCAAGGACTTAGGAAATATTATTGTTTCCTAAAGGTATATCGAGACCAGAAGTAGTTAGTATTTTCTGAAGTCATGAAGCGGGAAAGAGTCAAAATGTGGAGATCATGGGCAGTTACTTCAGAAGATCGTGGTTCCAAAGCGCTAAACGAATGGCTAAATCTTGTGTAGCAGTTGTCTTTAGTTTGAATCTCGTCGCTGATTACTCTTAGCGCTTATCTTGTAAAATACTATAAATAAGTCATCTGTTAGAATTTTAGTGTGTTCACTGTATCCTCAAATTGCTTACCAAAACTCGCCTAATTCTACGCTAAAGGAAGAAAAGTCATTGAGCTTTGATGTACGGAATCACCCTCTTTACTTTTAATGCAATCAATTTATGTTTAAGTTTATCTTTACTGCTTGTTTACCTGCTTTATTTCGAACAATTTCTTCTCTTAACACTTCAACGCCAATTGTTGGTCACGAGTCACCAATTAGTGTTTGGTCGAGTCTTGTTTATCTAGCGCTTGCACCGGTTAACATGTAGTCGAAATTCGCCTGTGGAAAGCCATTGTACTATTTCCTTGGTCTCAAACCGCTTTGCCAAGGTCTTTTCTCAAGAATCAAGATAATATATCAAATCTTAGCACGGTCTTAAGATCAACCGTCGATCTTGCAAGTAACCCTTAGTTTTAGGACCTACGGAGGACCAAATGGTTGTTTACCATTTTCCACAAGAACTAAATTGGCACACCGTGGGACCATGTGCTAAGTGTCGCAGATGTTAGAAGTGCATGAAACTTAGATGTGGAAATTCAAAATAAGAAACCACTTACTAGGAAACGTACACCTAAGATGACAAACAATACTCCCGGAACGCGGATGAAGTTCCACCACGAACGCCGGGTGTCGCCGACCTACCATTTTCGCAACTTGCGCTATTTCCTCCATTAAGAAAGACAATTGTCTCGTGGCCGACTACTTCAAGACGTCCCCATTCCCCAAACCACACCGGTGAGTCCAGGGTCGTGGTGGCCACGAGTGCCATTTCACACAATATACCTCGATTTAGAATCGCACGAACCCTTATGAAATGTTGTATTCCTTAATGACGTAGATACCAACGACCCCAAGTGTAGCAATGATGTCCGATAATGCACAAAACACAAATGCCCATTTGCAAGGATCTCCAATAGGGGAATAGGAAATGTTACATGCAACATCTAAATACTACCTCTATGGAAGTATTAAGGCAACAAATGGATGATAGCAACTATGAGTTGGTTAATATGTTAACTAACCAAATGGGTAACGTGTTTAACCCCATAGTGCAAGAATCGGTCGATACTAATAGGCAGTCCGCTGAAACAAACCGATAGGTTATTGCACAACTAACACGCTTGTGTAACTCTTAGAGCCTCCAAGCCGCTTCCGACAAGGGCACCCGTTCGACAACCCATACATGTTCATGGTGACATTGGGGAAGAAGAAGAAACTCGTATCAAGGTCAAGTCAGAACGCTCAAAGAAATGTCGTTGTTGATCCACCTAGGATTTTGGTGCTTAGAAAACAAGAGGTCGACTGTGTCCTTGATCAAATTCGACAGAGGATTTAGTTGTCGAGAATAACTTAACCAATATTGTTGAGAGAATTATAGTCCGAAATGGTATGAATACAATGCCAAGGCCAACGATTCTTCCCTTATCGAGTATATTTTACGCATCAAAACCCTAGAGGATGGAAAATTCCCAAGTACACCAAGTTTGGGGAGAAACGGGTGAGTCGACGGCCAACACATCGCTAGGTACCGATCGAGTTGGGAGACATGGTGAATAATGAAGGCCCCGAGGGTGAAAAATTTCCTTCATCCTCACTAAAGTAGACTTTACATGGTTTACTACTTTGCCCCTCGATTCTATCGACTCATGGTCGGTTGGAGAAACTCTTCCACGAACGCTTTACAAGGGCATTCAAAATTAGTTTGGTCGAATTGTCAAGCATTAAGAGAAATTTTGTCGAGACAATGACGATTATCTAAATAGGTTTAGATCGTTAAAAGAAAGGTGCTTTACCCAAGTTCCCGAACATGAACTTGTTCAAATGGTCACGGACGCTGACTACTCCATTAGGAAGAAAATAGATCCAACCTTCGCCAAGAGCATGTCACAATCACGATGTGGTTCGACACCTCGAGCGCCTTCGACTAGAAAAAGTTAGACATACTAAGGCTAAGTCTAAGAAAGAGAAGGTAGCTTATGTTGACTTTGATGATACAAATCCCATATATGAGGCCGATTACATGTCACGATCGAGGCGTATGTGGATGTCAATTAAAATCGTGGTCGCATATGAATGTAATCATTATTTCCTGCCAAAGGAAAAAGCCCTGCTGTCGAAGCTAGTTCAAAAACTCCTACAAAAACTTATACCTTTGACGTTAACAAATGCGAGGAGATTTTCGATTTATTAGTTAAAGATGGTCAAATTCTAGTACCCCTAAATGCTAAATTAACACCATTAGAAAAAGACAAAAAGAGGTTTTTGCAAATATCATAATTATCTTGGTCACACAACCTTCCAATGTTTTCTTTCGTGGATCCGTTCAAGTCACCCGTGAGGGTCGCTTGAAATTTGCTACAAGGAAACAAAAGATTTGATATCGACCCTTTAAGGCAAGAAGAAGCCTTTATTTGTCGAGCTCGTCGACATCAACATGGTCGACATCACGAGGTGCTCAACACCATGTTGGAGGAAAGACGACGAAAGTCCAAACATCAAGTCGATGATGTCTATCCAAGAGATGATGAAGACTTGTTGGGTTTTCTTTATCGCTGCAAAAGTAAGGTGCTCAAGTCGGTTTATGCCCCGATGCAGCGGCTAATCGACAGAGTCGCCGAGAATTTCCGTGGTTACGAGAGGGTAAGAGCCTGTGGAATGTAGGGACCCAAGGCAAGCATCTCGTGACAGGCCAAAGCCTTTGTGTCTTCGGCTGCACCAAAGGGATGTGGATCGACCCCAAATGGTCACGCCATCAAGGTTGTTGGTGCTATGAGAGACGGGAAAAGCACCCATGAGCCATCGATCAGAGGTACGCTCGAGAATAAAATCCATGTGTCCGAAAACTACATGGGGAAAAATCCTATGAGTCAAACTGCTGGAGGCGCTTCCGAGAAAGAAGGTCGAAAGATAAGTCGCCGCCAAGCAAACGCAGAAAGAAAAGAATCCATGGCGCATAAGGAAAAGGTCGATCAGGCCGCAAGCCAGATTAAGGAATGTGTCAACAAGCCACCGACAATGAGTTCCGGCGAGGCAACCAATGAGTTTGCTCTAATTCGAAAGCCTCGACATCCTAGTCAACATTGTATCTATACTCCCAAAGGAGTATAATATCCCGATAGAGGTAGGAACATTGATGATGTGGATGTCACGAAATGGATTTACACAAGCCAACTTGTTACTTTGTAATGAATAATGGCTCTATTCGAGCCGTGGATGCCTTGAGAGGTCCGACATGGCTATGAGGAGCCATTTGAAGCCTTTATTGGTCGTATGAAGGTCAAGAAACTTCCATTAACAAGGTGTTAGTGGATTTGGCGCCATCCAACATAATGCCACATCATATTCTAAAGAAAATTGGTAAGTCGGACCGATATAAGATCTCACAAATGGTCCCGCTTGACTAAGAAGGAAGAACTAAAACTACCAAGGGGTAATCCGTAGACATCATGGTCGGCTCACCACCAGACGACAATATTCATGGTCATTCAAGGTAAACCAAGTTAGAATCGCTAGTAGGTAGAGAATGGTTACATGGAATCGGTGTTGGCCATCTTCCATGCATCAACCTAATCATATAGCGAGAGGATAACATCATAGAGAACGCCGAGGCCACCAAGGTTACTTCATGGATATCAATAATGTCGCCAAAACCATAAGGTGAAGTCTAATATTGCTCTTTGTCACCACTAAGAAATGTATGCCAACCCGAATGAGGAATTCATTTCTTTGAAACTACATGAAACCCGATTGTGGGATGTTGAACCTGAGGATCCCTACGCAGAGGAACCGTGGCTGGGAAGCCATCATGGTAGTAATGTCTAAGCTAGAAGTCGAGAAGGATTTCGCATACATTGCCGAAAACAAGATAAATGCGGCTCTAGAGGATGAAGAAAATACGCCATCGGTCGGTAAACTTCCCATTTTAGAAGTAATTTTGGCTTTAGAACCGTAAACACCGATAAAGGCAAACTAGTCAACGAAAGGCCGGTGATTAACGCTGATTGCATATACGACGATGAACCTCGGGTTTCAAAAGGATCCTATGGCACCAAAAGATGCAACCACAACATCCTTTGAAGAAATCGAACTTGGCACGTAGGGTGATAAAAGACCAATCTATATTAGCCAACATCGACCAAAAACTCGATCCGAGGTAATATCTTTACTAAAAGAGTTTAAAGATGCTTTGCTTGGGACTATAACGAAATTACAGTTTGAACAAGGAATTGGTCGAGTTAAAGTTACCAATAAAAGCTAGGAAAAAGTCATGAAACAAACACCTGACGATTTGCACCTGAATTATGTTGAAAGTCGAGGAAATAGAAAGATCGCTCCAAAGCAAGTTCATCGAACTACAAGGTATGTCGAATGGTTGGCTAATATTGTGTCGCTTATTAAGAAAATGGAAAGCTAAGAGTGTGCATTGATTTTAGAGACCTAAATGTTGTCACCCTAAAGATGAATATGCCATGCCAGTGGTTGAAATGTTAGTTGATTCGCTGGTTTTGAATATTTAAGTATGCTTGATGGTTATGCCGGTTATAAACAATTTTTTTTGCGATGATGATGTGTCAAGACGGCGCTTTGTTGCCCAGGAATTAGGCACCTATGAATGGGTGGTTATGTCACTCACCAAGAACCTGGAGCAACATACCGTAGGGTAATGAATTCTATGTTCCATGATTTCATTAAAAATTTCATGCAGTTTACATCGACGATATTGTAATCAGTCGAGCAAGAATCGACACACTTAGAACACCTTCTGAGATCCTTCAAAAGAATACGAGAATATGGATTGAAAATGAATCCATTAAAGTATGGTTTTGTGTGCAAAAATGAGATTTCCTTGGTTTTGTCGCGCATAAGAAAAGCATTGAAGTTAATTAAAGCAAGACCAAATATATCATGGACGCCAAACCATCGTCGACTAAAAAGGAGCTTCACTTTGTTGGGAAAAATAAATTTTTAAGGAGATTCATTTCAACTTAAGTGGCAAACTAAGGCATTTTCACCACCGCTCGATCGAAAAATTGAGAGTTCATCCGAAAGAGGAGCATCAAGAGGCTTGACAAAATTAAAGAGTATTTGGTGAAGCCTCCTATATTGGCACCTCCACTTAGAAATAGGCCTATGAGGTTGTACATAGCAGCCTCGTAGGGTCCATTATAGGTAGTATGTTAGTTCAAGAGGACGACAATCATGTCGAACGACCGTATTACCTTAGTCGTATGTTAAATGGTCCCGAGACTAGGTATATGATATATAAAAGTTATGCCTATGTTTGTATTTCTTGTATCAAACTCAAGCAATATATAAATCTAGTTGACGGTATGTTTCCTCTCATTTCGATATTATTAAACACATGTTGTCTAAACCAATTTCAGACAATAATGGTAAATGGGCTTTAGCGTTAATCGAATATTCCCTAACACACCGCCTTTAAAAGCAATGAAAGGGCAAATAGTGGCAGATTTCCTAGTCGATCATTCCATGGTCGCTATGCCAGAAAATTATGTCGAACTAGTGCCTTGGAAATTATATTTCGACGATTCTAGTCACAAAAATGGTGCAGGGTTAGGAGGAATCATAATTTCTCCCAGTGGAATTCCAACAGAGTTCAAGTACACCATCGATGGCATCTATACTAGTAATGAGGCAGAATATGAATCTCTTATTACTGGACTTGAACCATCCTTGATTGGGGCAAGAAATGTCGAAATTATGGGAGATAGAGTCTTCCAAATTGGTAATCAAACAAGTGTCAAAAGAGTATAGATGCGTTAAAGAGAACTTAATCATGTACTTTGTGATTGCCATAAAGTTGCTAATTTGTTATCTCCTTCAGATTTGTCAATTATAAAATTAGGTGCAATAGATACCAAATTTTTTGAAATTTTAGCAATTGATAATGGGCAAGACAATGATTGGCGAAACCCTTGGTCGACTACCTACGCCTCCCATGGGTTCGATGTGATCGTAAAATAAAATATCATGCCCTAAGTTTTGTTTTAATTTAAATGAATTATTTAAGAAAACTGCCGAGGAGTATTACTTAAATGCCCGAGAAAGTGAGGCATACGTAGTTTGTTGAACGTGTAGTGGAGCATGCGATGCACACCAAGTCGGACACAAGATGAAATGGTCAGGTGCAATCAGTGTCTCACCGCCCTCAATGTTGAAAAACTATATCGAGGATGGGCCTTAGATGGATGGGAATAAAGCCAAGACGCGTCAGAATGTCAAATGCATGGGGACATCCAAGACGCGCCGCAAGTTTAATTGCATGCTATTATAAAACCTGGCCATTTAGAGGATGGGCCTTAGATGTGATCGGGGAAATAAAGCCAAGATCATCTAAACAATAGAGGTACAATTTAGTCGGCATTGACTATTTCACAAAGTGGGTTGAGGCCGTAGCTTTAAAAAATGTCGACCAAGAGGAAGTGATTAATTTTATACAAAATCATATTATGTTGGTTTGGAATTCTAAACAATCGAACCGACCAAGGAAAAGGTTCACAGTGATAAAAATGCAGTGAATTCATGAAGGAGGTTGAATAAGACCTAACTTCTACCCTTATTATGCTCAAGCAAATGACCAGTCAAGTCGCCAATAAAGTAATAATTAGCTTGATTAAGAAACATGGGGAAAAAGCTAAAAATTGGCATCAAACGCTAGACCAAGCGCCGGGCATGTAGAACGCCTCCTAAAGAGGCAACAGGGCAACCCCATTTCGATTGGTATATGGACATGATGTTGTTTTTCCAATAGAAATACACGCTAAACTGTAAGGATTCAACGACAACATGAAATACCATCCGAAGATTATTGGAATATGATGACTGACGAGTTGGTCGACTTAGATGAAGAAAGGATGTTGGCCCTTGATGCATTAAAGAGACAAAAAGACAGGGTGGCCAAAGCCTATAATAAAAAGGTAAAAGATAAAGTATTTCATGTTGATGATCTAGTTTGGAAAGTAATATTGCCTATGGACGTAAACGATAGAGTCTTAGGAAATGGTCCCTAATTGGGAAGGACCGCTCAAAATAATCCAAGTTTTTTCCAACAACGATATGAACTTGAATAATTGGCCCCTGATCGACGCACTGAGGGTGAATGGTAAGTACTTGAAGAAATATAAACCCATTCTTCAAGAAATCTCATTACGACCACGAAACGTGTGTCGAACTAAGTCGAACATAGTAATAACAGAGCCATCATATTATTCATACATAGTTGCATAATTACGAAATGAGAATGCCAAAATTTGCTATTACATAAAAGTGGTTAAGATTCACTTGCAAACGTTACAAATCATATGAATAATCACCAACATTGTTACACCACAAAACACGGTTAAATTAATCAAAAGTTGTCGAACTTCTTTGAAGTCGGCCAGATCACC
Organism: Vicia sativa; assembly: GCA_021764765.1. Lineage (NCBI taxonomy): Eukaryota > Viridiplantae > Streptophyta > Magnoliopsida > Fabales > Fabaceae > Vicia > Vicia sativa. Next base: position 5,708,089 of record CM038792.1, read on the forward strand.
ATGGATGCGCATGCAGCATCGCTAGCCCATCGCCTTTATCTTGAGCGCTAGCAATTCCTCTTCGACTCGAGCAAAGAGTGATCGACAATGAGAGCATCTTTGGTTATCCTGAGCATTTCATTGAGTGGGTGATAGCTTGATCAAGTTCTTCATCTTGTTTTACGACAAGCTCCACTCGATTTAAAGCTTCCAAATTTTTCGACAAATCGGAAATTGATCGCAGATTTCAAAGCAAATTTTTCCTTTGGGATCTTTCTCTGTCGCTTTTTACTAATGTGGCTTTTATCCCTTCGACCACCATTTTGGTCCTCTTCACCATCTCCACGTTTCTCTTCACCATGGCTTGCTTCATCTCGACCAGTTGTTCATTCTCTTTAGTCTGAGCAATGTTTGTTAGCAAAGAAGGGAGAATGTCTTTGAAGGATGCTACCATAAGTTTTGAGAATTCGGAGGTCTCGAGACCTTTTAATTGAGTGATAGCATCCATCAGCTCTAGTCTAAGAGCTGAATCCTCATGCAGCAAATGAGGCAAGTCGTGACTAAAAGCGCACGCATGCATTCTCGTCGCTGGGCTTGACCTTTGTGGCCTCAGGCCCTAATTTGTCACTGTAAGTCTGGGAAGGATCAAAATCTGAAGAGAAAATATACCGACTTACAAAATTGTCAAGTCTTGCCAGAGCAGCATCGACATCCATGTCGGCCAAAATATCATTTGCCCTAGAAGGGCCAGCTGAATCATCCTTCTTCTTAGAAAGATTCGAACTGGGATGGAACAAGGACATTTTGAGGAGTCTCCAACTCGTAGGGAATTTGAAAGACCAGAGTCGAGCTATTCGAACTATAAACCTCATGCTGGCAAGACTAGTGACCGAATCATAGTCACTAAGAGTATCCGAAATAGTGAGGTCAACAAACTCACCAATGACCACGCTGAGAGCCCGTCGATGATGGGGAAGAAGCTTCGATAAGGAGTATAATTTGGCACAATGCGCTGCAGGTTCGTAAGCTTCGAGCAAAAAGAGAGTACAAATATCAACCGTGTATGATTCAATAGTCAAAATACACTAGAGAATATGACGAATATCCGTGGTGATGAAGTGGAATTATTATTTCGCTTCTAACTAAAGCCGCAGTCCCTTCTGCTTCCTTGATGTCTTGCATAGGAGTAGGGTCCGGGTGACAATGGTGTAAGTATTATGATATTGTCGATTCGAAAGTAAGGCAAGATCATGACAAGTAGCCAAGCACTTTACCTCGTTGCCTAGTAACGAGTGGTCAATGCCCACCATTGTCGCTTCTTGTTATCGACCTCCTCCAAGGTCTCCTACCGAGGGGCTTTTCTTTTTTCCGCATTCTCTTCGTGAGAGGACACATGCTTCCTTTTATGTTCTTGGATTTAAGGAAGTGGGAGACCGATCATCGTGTGATGGTGTAGAAATAAAGAATATATCAAGAGAAATCATAACTTGTCTCAAAGCATTCTAAATCAAAAGATGCTTACCTCACCTTCCCACTATGGTGAGATTTCTTGTCCTCTTGGACTTTTTGAATATGTTGAGGGAGCAACCGAACCGCTGAAATTTCGACTCTATTACATGATAGAAATGTTAGTGGTTTGTAAAATACGGGTGTCAAACGTAGACATTTACACTTACGGAGAATCGCTTTTCTTGATAGAGAGAAATGGGTTCATCATTAGAAAGAGTATGAATGAGTGTGACCTGCAAGACATCAAACATTAAAGAGGTGTCAATAGAAGAAACATGAACACGTGTGTGAGTAAAACATACCTTTGACTGTGAAGGGCATCCTTTAGCGCTGGTTTTAACAAGTTCAGTTGACGGCCCTTCTTGACTTTCAACAACAACAGGTTCTTGCCTGGGAACAACTACCTGTGGCAAAGGTACAACTAGAAAAGAAGCTAAGTCAAATAAAGTTGTGAGTCGAATTGTGAAAGGAAATGAAACTTTCCAGAAGTGGTTACCCTTGGGTACTATGACAAGCTCTCTCACATATTCAAGGTCGATATGCAAAAAGCCTGGGTAGTTATGCAACCAATGCTTTGTCGGAACCACTCGGTCGACTTTCTTTTGGTAAGCATTTTGAATATTCGACCAAGAGCTATACCACTAATCTAGGATAGGTGGTCGAAAAGCCAAGGCCAACGGGCTAGTCGGTAAAGGAGGGAATTTGATTTTTCCAAAGTGAAGTGCGTAAAGATATTTGTCTTTCGCGTAACTAGGGATCTTAAGTTGTGGAATCCTTTCAGTTACCTTCTCCTTTAGATCTTGGGCCACGCCATGGATGGTTCGACGAAGATTGTTTGGCAAATACACCACTCAAAAATTTCTAAAAGCTTGAATTTCTCGATGTTGGTTTCCTTACATTTCGCTGCTCGAAAAGTGTTGAAAGCAAATAATCATCCATTTTGCTAGCAGCCATTTACAAAAGTAATGAAATACAACCGCCACCAAGTTTCGCACTCATGGTGCAGAAACGCGTTAAATGGGTGAATGTGAGTTTGGCCTGCTGAGCCCAAAGAGTGTCAACATACTCCTTAATGAATTCCCGCCGATCATCTAAGACATCGTGAGTAACTCATAAGATGTATAGAATGACTTAGGCACAATCGACAAAGCCCAAACTATCGAGCCACCAAATCAAGTAGTAGGTTGTTGCTGGACCCATGTGAGTAATGATCAAACAACCTATCAACATCATCCGATAACTATATCAATGAAGTCGCCATCGAACGCTTTTTATCTCGCAAAAGGAGAAAGGTGAACGATCGCGAAAACCTAAAAGGATAAGGCACGGTCTTGCACCGAGATAGGGTAAGGGAATCTATTACGCCAAGGGAAGGTATTAGCACCCCACACGTCCGTAGTACTTCACGGTATCCACTTCTACTTTCTCGCCTAATGGTGTGTTTAAATCTATTTACCGCTTAATTGCCATAATCAGATGCTAAAAGAGAATGATGTGAAAGAAAGTAAAATAAAGAAAACACGGGAAAAGAAGGAAGTATTTACAAAGTTTGCTCGATCGAGCCCCGTGACAAGATGCCTACGTGATTCCCTGCAATGGAAAGTCGAGCTACCGTAGTTTCTCACATGTTTTGATGGGTTATGTGTTTTTTAATTATGAAAAATAATTTAAAAACAAAAGGAAACCCGTAGGCAAAAAGTTTGCATTTGGTTGGTTGTTTTTACCTTGAAAAAGGAGTTTTGAACCATTATTAAGTGTTTTGATGTGCAAAGGAAAAAGAAAACAACTTTTTAGTTTTATTAAATGCATGAATGCAAAAGAAACTGGAAAACAAATAAGGGAAACTATCTAATGATATCCCTAATGTCATCATGCATGGATTACATCCTAAGGTCTAACTCGAATCACTACCTAAGATAGAGTCGAGAGAATCCTAAAGGAACATGCAAAGGTTTACCACCTAGATCTATGTCTATCTCGAATCACCAGCCTAGAATGGAGTCAAGATGACAAACAGAGGGAAAATGTTTACAACCTAAGTCTATGTCCATCTCGAATCACTAACTAAAGTAGAGTCAAGACGACAAAAGGGATGAAGCAAACAAGTGCTTTGACAGAAGCACACAAACAATGCAATGCGAAAACAAATGGCACACAAGCGCAGGAAAAGGAGGAAGTCCCATAGCCTCGACAGTAACGAGCATACCGTGAGTCAACCAGAGCCGACACATCCACCCCTCGTCAAGAGCAATGATGCGAGTTCGCAATAAATGCGAACCCCGTGAAAGCGTGGAGAGTCGTATAGGAATTCTTGCCACTTTTATTATTGACTCGATAAAGGAAGCAACACGATTCGCGTAGCCGAAATGACACGGACTAGAACTGCTGGGGTTCGTCGACCCTACCTTCTCGTGCCCATATATCAATGACTCGATGATGAAATATAAAAGTGGGACTTTGCTTAGTGGTACCACGCCAAGGCCCTAACCACTCCGACTATGCAAGCACAAATGTAAACACTCATCGAGAATTACCTCCCTATGCGATGGAGGATTTAAAACAAACCAAACACAATTAGCAAACCAGAATTGCCCAAAACGGGTCTTTAAATAAACCAGAGGGGTTCCTGAACATGCTCCAACTACGGAAGCCCCTTCATACATTTTTATTCCTACTTCTCATGGCAAAAGAAAGTCAGAAAGCCCTACTTCTCATGATATCTAGGAAAGTCAGAAGAGAATGCAATAAATAAAATAGAATAAATACCCGACGGATATTTAAACTCGAAGAGCAACGCAAGCTATAGAAATACTCCTGAATACTTCAAGTACGACTGGCACGCAACAAGAAAATCTGGTGAGAAGTGTGCAGAGACACAAAAAGCAGGATGTGTGTCATACACATCCAAGCAAATACACCGTACAAGATCATAATCCGATAATACAGAAAGGACGCGAGATGCACGGTCAAGAATGTGTGTCTATACACACCGACGATATCCAATAAACCTAAAATATCCGTATAATACATAAAAAGGGGCACACACAAGTGTACGAGCAATAGGTGGATTCTATACATCCAAATCAATCGATAACTCGCAAAAGATGGTAAAACCAATGACAGATACGAAACACACATGTGTGCAACATCAGATCAATGGATTTTATAAATCTCAATCATGGTATAACGCCCGCTGCACTGTGACACGAAATGTATGTCAAACATAGCAATGCGGCTTTTAAATAAAGCATGAAACGCAAAAATGATTATTTACAAAGAAATCGGAATATCAAAATAAATTTGAAACTTTACTTACAACACTAAGATAACATACACTTTCAATTATAATTAGACGGTATAAAAGTATGTTAGAGTTTCTAAAAAGAAATGGCATTATACTTCCTAAATCAACTATAGAAGGAAAACATCTAAAGTATTATTAAAATGAATTAAAATTAATTGCAAAAAATATTAAAAATAATGTCAAAAAGATTCTAATATCCTAAAATGCCAGAATATATTTCCTATGTATTTTTTACATGTCGAAATAATCGAAATCGAAATCAAAATTGAACTATGTCAAAAATTATGGTACATGAAAGCAGGGGTGTATTGAATTTCTGATTGAACTAATTTATGTTAAATTTCCACGCTGGGCTCAAAACAGGGGGGTATGAAATAGCAGAAACTTACAGAGCCCGGTCCAGTTAATCTAAGGTCCATTTCTGCGTTTTTTTTTAATTGTCCAATTTCAATTTGGTAAAAAAAAAATTTATATTATTTATTCAGATTTTCTATTTAAATAATACATGTCACGTTTTTTTTATTTTTATTTCATGTAATATATATCAACTGGTCCATATCACTTAAGTGTAAATTATCAGAATTTTATTTTTGGCAATAAAAAGAGTGACACGTGGCGTGATCTAAACGGTTAACATAAACAAAAGGCATGCACCAACGGTAGATGGCCACGCATAGGGCTGGGATGAAGGACTCGCCGGTGCCGGATTCCAATCACCATCTCCGGCGCAATCCTGATCGGAAAACACTGTTTTGCACGGAAACTTCATCATTTCACTCGTCCTGTTGCTTACACTTCCGATCTGAGGTTCAAACTTATTTATTTTAACAGCTTCCTATGGCAACTACACTGCAAGATTTTGTGATCTGAAAACATGTCTATGTCGTACATCAACACTCAATCTATCCTGAATCCAAATCACTTTCAGATTATTCCAGACGCGTGATGCAAAAGATGCAAACTAACATGACAAAACTATCACGATGAAGCGAATTCGAACGACTTACCGGTTTGAAGATTGCACGAACAAGGCTTTCTTCGAAAACTTCACGAAATACCTCGAGACGATGAACATGACGAAATTTTCAGCCTCCATGCGTTCCATTGAAACTGTCTTCCTGAGTTTATCACGAGGATCCGTGTGAAGCGGTCAGGGAGAAGAAGGAGAGTTCGCCGGCATCGTAACCGTTTATTCGTGGAAGTCGTTACGGTTAATGGATGAAAAGGAGCTGCGTGATTCTGTTATGGATTCTTGTTCATGGTGGAGATGGAAGAAGTTACGGTTGAGAGAGAAAGCAGAATATGGTGATGATTGAGGATTGGTGGTGGTTTTCTGTTACGGTGAGCGTTGCAAGAGAGTGCCGTGGAAGATCTGTAACTGCTTTTTCTATTAGTTTTTATTCTTGGTTCGAGAGAGAAGGTGGTTATCACAGAAAAAGAAGATGAGAATGTGTTATGGCGTGCGAAAGAAAGAAGAAGAGGACAGTGGTGAAAGTTAGCAGGAAGCGTGAGAAAATGGTTGTTGATGCCGTAACTGATTTTTTTGGTTTGTTAGAATGGAAATTGAAGGAAATGAAAGTGAGGGAGTGAGAAAGAAATCAGTGGGAGAATGGAAGAAGGAGTGATTGGGAAGAGTTTGTTGTGGTTGAAAAAAAAAAAGAAGAAAAAAGTTGCTGTTGTTAAAAAAAATGATGGTGATAAGAAATTCTATTGGTTTTTGTTCTCAAGAATCAAAAATGAAATGATATATGGTTATAAAAATGTAAAAATTCTGTTACTGTCAAAATGTGGATGGATTTTGTTACTGCTACACTTATTTTCTACGTTACAATGCCAATACCGTTACTTTGTACACTTATCTTGGTGTGTAGTAGCCCGATCGACACAACGAGAGCGTCGAATCGAAGAGCACACTTGGCATAACAACTTTGATGTTGAGTACCCGACGAAAAACAATCACAAGCTCGCCGAATTAACTTCAAGTCGCCGACACAAACTGTTCTGATGTTTGAAATTTTTTCAAGTGTTAAGTTAATACATCAATTCGTGCACACCACTTTGCAGCCCCGTAACCTTTCGTTACTCGACCGGATGACTCGAACCCGGTACCGTTGGAAAGAGTGCGTGTAATATAACAACTTTGTAGTTCGACAAAAATTCGAACGAAGCCTAAAACATGGAGAAAAAAATGTTTGAAAATTGCTACACACGTGTTCGATAAAATGCCTGGCTGGGCAAGTTCGGTGCATGTCTTGCGGCAATTTACCAACTTCAAGCCTTCACTTACGGCGACTCGTATCTCCCAGCTCCGACGTCCGAAACGAAAAAGTTCCTAAACGAAACTTGTAGAATATACGGCAAATTTCATTTTTCGTGTTCGGAGTTTTTCCGCGGCGATCGGATTGACGAGAAAACTGCCCCGAACGTGTGCCCACAAACTGTTTGATGAAATGCGTCTTAACCATGGCAAAAATTGCATGCTGTCTTGCATTTTAACAACTTCATGTTGCAAACTACGGCGTTCCGTTTCTTCCAGCTCCAATGTCCGAAACGAAAAAGTTTCTAAACGGAACTTGTAGAAGGAATTACGAACTCAAACTTTCGTGTTCGAATTTCTTCGCAATGGCGAGCGAATCATTGACGAAAACAGCCCTGAACATGTGCACAAAAACTCGTTTGAATTTAGCAAACATAATGAGTTCTTATTTTCTGAGCTTTATAACTTCCGATTCGAGTACCGAATGAATTCGACTTCTTCAGCAAAGTTTCAGATTGCCGTGAAATGAACAACTTTTCAGTTGAGCATTTTTCGATTCGGAGCCACGAACTATGATAAAATCGACCCTGAAGCTGTCAGCAAAAGCCTAGAAACAAACACTTCAAATTTTTTCTAAGTGTTGAAATTTGAGGAATGATAAATCGTAACTTCCGAGCTCTGTAATTTTTTATCCGTTTTCCGAATGGACTCGATTTCTTCAGCAAAGTTGTAGATTGCCATTAAATGAACAACTTTTATGTTGAACTTAATTCAATCGATGCCTCGAATACGTGTAAATTGCCTCCAAGTCGAGTACTTGAACACATCAAAACACTCAAAATTTTACGTGTAAACTTCAAAAGTTATGAACTTCAAATTTCGCATCAGATAACTCAACCGGCATTTCTGGAAAAATCTTCACAGGACAAAGTCGGAGTACGAAATGCGCCTTTCCAACGACTACCCATTCACAAACTTCGACTACAGACGGTAAGATGCGGATACCACAACATGGTCGTGAACATAAAATACCTTAAACTTAGAAAATTTTCTAAGTCTAAAATTACTTAAAATGCAAGAAGCCTCATTTTCACCCGATTCTTCCGACTTTTCTCAACAAATGATCGATTTTCTCAAATGTCGACTTTTGACAATAATTTTGACCCAAATCCGTCCGCCAAACTTTGACTTTTGTTGACTTTTCGATACACACACTCAAATATCATTTTATCCGTCCGCCTTGATTTTCCGATAAATCGCGTGAATCGATAAGTCGATAATCGACACTTTGAAATTCACCAAGGCCAGTAATCAATTCAGCTCAAATATTCGATCAGAGCGCATCGCAACAAACAGAATCAACATCCATATGATAGCAATCGAAACTCAAAACTCCAATTCTCGATAGATAATCGTAAGCTTCTAACACACAATCTTATGTATTGAGACGACGTCAAATAAGTAACCCTGATATCCGCTTTTGAGAACCAAACCTCTTCTTCGTAATTGTATAGGTTCATACGAGAGAATCCCAACCCATGATCAATGCATGAATGATATGTATGCGATGCACCTATTAATTAAGTATTAGCCAATTATTTATTAACAAAATGAAGAGGGCGAATTTTGGTGCAATAGTTGCCTTTATTCAATCTTCTTCGACCGTAGGTGAGATTGGCGCAAGCCTTCAACCAAACAGTAAGATGATTGAATACTTAAATGAATCAGAAATTGCAATCCGGCTACGAGCGGACATTATTATATTTTGATTTTGCTTGAACATATGCACCGGAGAGACATAAGGAGGACACACTCATACCAACGAACCTCAGACCCACGAGAACAATTGTATTGAAGTGACACACCGTAGATAATGAAGAGAGGACACCGTGAAAGGGCGACTGATGAGGATTAGAAATGAAGGAGACAAATTATACAACCGAACCGCATTCCGCTCACGAACAATTATATTGAAACGACCCATCAAGGATGATGATGAGAGAAACCCATGAAAGAGTGACTCAAGGTAGAAGAGAAAAGAATGAGACAAATTCATACGAACGAATCCCCGCATTCCGCCACGAGAACATTTATATTGAAACAACCCATCAAGGATGATGCATAAAGATGTGAAGAGGGAAAACTTATACACGCCGAACCTAGCATTCCGCCACGAGAACAAATGTATTAAAACGACCTCTAGGGATGATACGTAAGACACCCATGAAAGAGCGATTTATCAAATGAGAATAACCAATGATCTTCGACGAAGAGCTTGTTAACTTCGCACTAATGGAAAGAGGACACCGACACGTGGCCTCAAAAGGAGAAGACGTCGGCAATGACGAACTTCAAACATAGATCCTCGCACTAAGAGCTTGTTAACTTCATGACCTAAACAAAGAGAACTCAATAAAGGAGGAAGAACGCACTCCAAACATGACCTCGAACGAAGAGCTAGTTAACTTCAAGGATCTAGGTAAATGAGAACCCAACAAGGTGGAAGACATAAAGCTTCCGAGCATAGACCCCGGCACGTAAGAGCTTGTTAACTTCATGGATCTAGGCACAAGAGAACTCAACAAGAAAGGAGAAACGATCGCTGATTAGACGAAACTCAAATACGTATCCTCAAGACGTAAGAGCTTGTTAACTTCATGGATTTGAAACAAGTGAGAACTCCACATGGAGGGTAACACCACTCCAAACATAAACCTCGCACGAAGAGCTAGTTAACTTCGCAGTTTACGTAAATGAGAACACCGACCACGGTGAACTCAACAAGTAAGGAGAAACGATCGCTGATTAGACGAACTCCAAACATAGATCCCCGGCACGAAGAGCTAGTTAACTTCATGGATCCAAACAATGATAACTCAATAAGGAGGAAGGACATCACTCCCATATAGACCTTCGCACGGAGAGCTTGTTAACTTCGCAGATCTAAGAAAATGAGAACACGTGACCACGGTGAACTCAACAGGAAGAAGACGCTTAAGACGAACTCAAAATAGATCTTTCGCACGAAGAGCTAGTTAACTTCGCAGATCTAAACAAAGAGATAACACCAAGATGGTGAAATCACAAGGGAGAGGACGCCAAACAAAGGCGAACTCACAAGGAAAGAGAAACATCCGACAAGGACGAGCTCGTCAGATAAGAACATCCGACAAATATGAACTCATGGGAATAAGAAACATTTGTACAAAGATGAACTTACGAGGGAAAGAGACCGACTTGAGAGGACTCTAACAAAGATTGCCACCATGTCAAGCTTTAAAAGGTGCATGCAACGCACAAGAACTATAATATCCCCGTGCCAAAGGCGGGTATAATTCTTCAAGAGTGGCAATTATCTCAATTACCACACACCAAGTATGGATACTCAAATACTTGAAAAGTAAGAAAGGTTGTACAATCGACTCTACTCACACTCAACGATTTATACAAATACGGGTAACATAACCGGTTATTACGCTGTGAAAGTCACGACTTCATCGGGGAAACAGGTAACGCGAATTGACTGAGATAAAGAAAGTCACGTAAAACCCATCGAGGGAGAATGAGTTCCCATAAGAAACTCAATTTGAAGTGACAAACGGGAAGCGTAAACTGCTGAGAAAACATCTTGAGGGTAAACCACATAGAGATTGTTTATTTCTTCTGGATATACATAATTGGCAAACACTTAACATGCATGTTTGAGCTTTTATGGCGCAATGCCCCCAATCAGCGGAATGCTACGCGCTTAAGGTAGATGCAATGTAATGAATGCATGCTGAATGATTAAATGAGAAGTAATAATATCGATGGCCGCCGAAGCCATTAACATCCGAGAGAGAAATTACCGGGGAGTGGACATTGAAAACACTTGCAAAAATAAATTGAAATTCCAATACGTAGAAGCGTTTTCACTTGGGAGAATCAAATTGACTTCCACCAAACCTTGATTTCCGGGAGAGATTTTTTTTCACCGAGGATTCCTAAATTTTTACTGGGAATTTAGACTTCATGGGAATTCAAAGAAACTTTGCTGGGAACACCACATGGGGAAATTCGCAAACATCCGCGAACAACCATTAACATCTTGAATAAATCAAATGACATTAGACTTCATCGGGAATCAACTTTTCATGAGGATATGAAGCTTTTAAACCGGAGAACATAACAACTTTTGTCTCCAAGAATAAAGATCTTAATAGCAAGACCATAATCGGGAGACTTTGACCGAGGAGTGTGGTACGGTGGAATACTGCAAACGAATGATTAATCTTCATTGGGAAGCCGATTCGATGAAAGCTTGGGAATAAATTCGATATCCAACTCCATCGGGAAACAAATATTCTTGTCCCAACATGGTTGATCCGAGAACAAAACTTCCAAGATGCTCTAATAACTTCAGGAGTGCACTTACACCGGGAATAAAATCAATTGACCGCGATTCATAATGGAAACTTTGATGTGGCAATGCACTATCCATCGGAGAATACAATACACATTTCAACATACTATGGGGATATCACCTCTGCCAGCTCAAACACCATCTTCACCGAGAATAAAGGCTAGAACTTTCTATTGAGATGATTTGAGGACATTCACCGGGAATTTATCCCGAATAGGTATCAATGACTCACCGGAGATCTACCCGAGATCGATACCCATAACTTGTACCGGGATTATAATAATGTCAATATGTCAAGTGGATCACCGGGGAACTAATCAACCCGACTCTTTGGTGATGAATTCCACTAGAATCGACTCATGGATAAGCCTCAACCAACATCGAGACTTATATCGGGGTATGACAATATCAATATGTCAAACACGAATCATCGTGACAAAATCACCCATCAGACTTCTAGAAATGAATTTCGATTGAGAATTGGCTTCAGGAGAAACTGATTGAGATGTACTTCATCGGGGAAAGAGAATTATAATCGATAACTCCATCACATGCCCGCAAGTCGCAAGTCAAAACAACGCTTGCACAGTAGTGGTAAACTGATACCGCCATCAACACCCAAAATCTAAGGCTTAAAAGATTACATTGCGTTAGTAAAATATATTAAAATATTTTAAAAAAGTAAAATAAAAATAAATAAAACTAAAAGAAACATAATTGGATAAAAATTTGAAATTTTATTGATTTTATAGCCCACTAATATACATCAAGAAGCAATTCCTAAAGAGGTAATTGCATACTAACATAATGGAGAGACATAAATGGCAATGTAACGACAATGTATCCGATTGCTATAACCTTCCATGTCTTCAAAGCCCTTAGCCATCTTGCTTTGGACAAACCGATTGACCGCTTCCATATCGCTCCGTGTTAACCATTTACAAAGGAGTGAAGAAATGCGATGTATGTGTAGTCATTTTAAATTTTGCTTGGATCATTTTTTCGGTTTCACTTAGCGGGTGTACTTATTTTTCACTCTAACACCTTTCTTGTCCCTAATTTTGCCCGTTTCACCAGTTGCTTGATCGCCTTTTCCTCGAGCACCACCAGCTGGTCTAATTTATGGTATTGACTACGCCCCATTAACGTGAGGAAAATCTTTTCCATAGTTGTAAGCATCATGGCTCCTCCAGAAAACTTTCCTTACAACATATGGTCCTTAATTCGGAGCCCATTTGCCCTTCGCATTCGGATTTTTGAGGTAAGATTCTTCAACACGATCGCCACCGAAATTTCGAGGACGATTTTATTTTTTTTCCTCTCGATACACTTGTCCATGGCAATTGCCGCTAGCCTCTTCTCACAATGAGATTCAATGATCTAAACGATGGCTTTATTCATTTATCATTTGGTTTAATGGAATATTTCAAGGGATTTTGCGAGGATGCCATACCGATACCAAAGAAAAGGGGGTTGCCGGCTGAGGTACGCATGGCACGATAACCGTAAAGCAAAGGGTAACATCTCGTACAATCTCTATAGGTGACAAACCATCTTTCGATCTTCTTAATGTTTTATTTGCGCCCATACCCATTCATTTTGCGATAAGGAGAAGAATTATGATGTTTAATCTTAATACTATCGCATAGTTCCTTCATCATCTTATTGTTGAGATTGGAACCATTATCCGTGATGATCTTTTCGTGAACCCATACCGGCAAATGATATTGTTCTTAATGAAACGCTGAACCACTTGCTTGGTCACGTTGGCATAAGACCGCTCAACCCACTTTGTGAAGTAATCAATGGCTAAAATGAAACGATGACCATTGGAAGCGGTTGGTTCTATCCTTCCGATCATATCGACGCCCACATTGCGAATGGCCAAGGAGAAGTCAAGACAAAGGAGAAGGAGCCACGGCATCTTATCAAGATAGCATTTGTAACATATTTGGAATGATAATAACTGCTTCCATTGTTGACCAATAATAACTGCTCTCAAGATTTTTTGGCCATGGTATGCGTCCACTAGAATGTGTCCAAGGATCCTTCATGAATTTCTTCTATAATTTTGCTTGCCTCGTGCTTATCCACACATCCGAGCAAAATGTAATCATACTTTTATATAAACACACCATTATTCAGAAGAACTTATGGAATATGTAGGGTTTTATTTGATCGTTCCTCGATACTTTTTAGTCTCAAGATACCTTTTGATATCATAAACCAAGGTTTTTTTCAACTTCTCTTCCATCTCATAACAAAACTGGCTCATCCAACCTCATGATGGTGATAGAGGGGCTTCTATTAGCCCATTTAACTTTAAACATGGACGATAAAGTAGCCAATGCGCTCGCAAGTTATTCTTCTCTTGAATATGATTGAAAGTAATCTCATCAAAGTATGGGATCATTAAGACATGCTTTTTATACGGAATCGATTAGGTGACGAGTCTCCCAATCTCGCTGATTTGGCTAATTACCGTAGCCGAATCTCCATATACTTCCAATATTTTGATTCTCAAATCGATGGTCGCTCGATCCCAAAGATACAAGCTTCAGACTCGGCCATATTGTTTGTACATTCAAAATAGATCCTAGCAAAGGAAAGGGATATGGAACCCTGCTGAGAAGTAATAATAAAGACCAACACCATTACCAAGGTATTAGAGGCACCGAACACCAACGTCCATCGCGATCCTCGTTCGTCCTTCCTCTGGGCTCGAATATTACAATCCTCGATAAACATAATATCCTCGTCCGAAATTCAATTCACTGGTTGATAATCATCATCCATAGGTCACGAGTAAGGTAGTCCGCCAATACACTACCCTTGATAGCTTTTCGAGTAGTATAATCGATATCATATTCCGTGAGAATCATTTGCCAACGAGCCACTCTTCCAAAGGAGAGAGGCTCAAGATATACTTGATCGGATCCATTTTGGATATCAACAGTGGTATTGGTTAATATATATTGCCTTAGTCATGAAATAAGTTACACAACAAGTTTTCTAGCAAGGAGTATTTTGTTTCACAATGGGCAAACTTTTTGCTAAGGTAGTATATGGCGGCTTTTTTTCGACTGCACTCATCTTGTTGCCCCAAACGCACTCCCATTGAACTTTCAAGCATCACGATACATGATCAAAGGTCTACCTTCAACTGGAGGCGTAAAGGATCGAGGTTCCGTAGGTACTTTTGATTTTGTCAAAAGCCAATTGACAATTATCATTCCAACCGTCTTCTGATCTTTTCTTAACAATTTGAATATAGGCACACGTGGTCGTAAGATGAGAGATGAATCTAGCAATGTAGTTCAACCTTCCTAGGAAACCACGAACCTGCTTTTCGCCTTTGATGCATTTCTTGTATAGCTTTCACTTTGAAGATCAACCTCGATTCCTTTTTCACTTACAATGAAACCCAATGCTTTTCCGACCTCACCAAGGTGCATTTATTAGGATTCAATCTCACCAATTTCGCAATCTTTTAAACAACTTTAGAAGATGAACAAGGTGTTCTCTTCCGTCTGGATTTTGCAATCATATCATCAACATAAACTTCGATCTCTTTATGCATCATATCATGGAAAAGAGTGACCATCGCCTGCTGATATGTTGCCCCAAAGATTCTTCAAACCAAAAGGCATCACTTTGTAACAAAATGTTCCCAAGGTGTAATGAAAGTAGTCTTCCATATCATCCGTGACATTTTGATTTGATCAGAGCCGTAAAATCCATCCATGAAAGAAAACACTTTAGCTTCGAGCCGTATTGTCAACCAATATGTCGATGTGTGGAGCGGAAAATCGCCTTTAGGGCTTGCTCTGTCAAGTCCCCGTAATCGACACACATCCTAACCTTACCATCTTTCTTTGTACTGCACAATATTTGCAACCCACGGAGGGTAAGAGACAACTTTCGTAAAACCAAAGATCAAATTGCTTTTGAACTTCCTCTTTAATCTTCTTGACATCTCAGATGAGTTCGACGTAAGCTCGCTTCACAAAGCGGACAACTTTCAAGGGCAACTCATGCATAACAATAAGATCCAACCCTGCATATCTTCATAAGACCAAAGCGTAAGACATCAACATATTCTGAGCATTTCAATCAACCTCGCTGACGCTTTCTAAAGCAGCCTCATCTTGACTTCTCTCTGACCTCCCGCACCCAAGTTGATCACTTCAAAGGCTCTTCATGTGGAATAGATTTCTCTGCCTCAACAACTGCTAACTCTTCAGAACTTCACAATCTTCTTCACCTTCTTCATCGCCTTGATAGATTGATTTTCGTCATAAGTAGCCATAGCAAAGTCATTACCATTGAAATCTCTAATAATGGGGAACTAGATCGCATGATTGATTTTATTTCTTTATTTTAGTTTTTAGATCGAAAAGAAAAATAAAGATTACATTGCCAATGTTAAATTTGTAAAACGTAAAAGAAAGACAATGAACAAAAATATTTGAATGCAAAAACGTCCTTTATTGATGATAAACTTTGAAAATTCAAACCATGGTGGCCCTACAACATGATTCACTACACCAAGAGTGTAGGAATTATTACATGATGCAAACAAAAGAAAATTACTTTGAAGACGAAAGATGACGGCGATATCTCTCGTAAAACTAGTTAGCTGTTTCTGCCCTCGAAAGGAGGGACGGATCCACCGATCCATATAACACCAGCACGGTTCGCCTCAATGGCATCAACATCTTCAAACCGATGCCTTTAACAAACCGATTGGCGGAGGAATATTTGATGCGGAGTAGCCAATGGTGCTTTCCGTACATAACCCAAACCCTTCTTGTCCTTCCGAGTGGGAGCTCAAAACTCTACCCCAACCTTCGTGGTGTCCAGACTCAACGATAGACGAGCTTCACGGTAGATGTCATAGAGACTTCAAGTTTGACTCAAGATGAGGAGTTTTGACAACTTGAACAGCTTCAACGTCAAAAGGAGTCTCATGAGTTTTCCTTCGACTTTATATAGCGGAAAGAGCTCAAACAACTAACCACATATTCTCTTCTCCATTTTCTTCCATTCACTTTTGCAAAGTCGAGTGACCACTCCCCATGAATCCAAGGGCTAAGTAAACAACAAGAAGATGGATTAATGTCCATAACAAAGAAAGTTGTTTTGAACTCGGACCTATCTTCACCGGCAAGTCCACTTCTAAACATGCACTTCTAGACCCATCAAAAGCCTTGACAATTAAATCACTTGGCCTAATCACGACTCCATCATAATCGAGCTTCATCAAAGCAGATTTCGGGAGCACATTGAGAGATGATCCCGTGTCAACCAACACACGAGACAAAGTTGTATGGCTAACTTCGATAGAGATGTGGAGAGCTTTGTTATGGTTTCTTCCTTCAGGAGGTAAATCAGAATCAGTGAAGCCCAAACCGTTGCTCGCAGAGAAGCTATTCACAATACCTTCGAACTGATTAATAGAGATTTCTTGGGGCACAAAAGAAGTTCCTAGCAGATTCATCAAGGCATTCCTGTGAGGCTCAGAATCTCTCAATAAGGCCAAGATGGAAATCTTCGCAGGTGTTTGACCAAGCTGATCAATGATCTTATAATCACTCTTCCGAATATACCTCATAAGTTTAGTTACATCTTTATCTAGATCTGGATTCACAATAGGTGTGGGAACTTTTGGGACCGACTCATTACTTTCGCATAACCCTTTTCCTTTCGCTTTAACCTAGCTCCGGCTTCAAGAATCGCTCGAGAGGATAACCGACCGCTACGGGTCAACTGCTTTCACCCGCAATATCATCAATCTCGTGTTTGTCTTTATCTTTATCGGATGGAGAATCAACATTGAGTTTCTTCCGCATGGTAGAATTGAGCACCAATGCCACGGATAGCTTTCTCATTAGAATATGGGATAAGGCAAAGTGATAGTAACAGGGACTTTTTAGTGTAACCGAATCATTATTGGAGCTTTGGGGAACCTAATAGTCACTACATCAACCTCATCTCAGATTTCAATTCACAACCTCTCAAATGTAAGGTCTTTTTCTCAATCGACTTGGACTTCCTTCCTCAAAGATTCACAACCATCATGCCGCACTAAACAATCTTTACAATTAAGACCACACACAAGGATTCTCCCCGATCAACAATTCTCTTTCACCCATATCGAGGAGTGTTCAACCGATTAACATTTGGAACCGATCAAGATCTTCACCGTTGAAATTGCATCATGGAGGGACCACCGTGAGAGGGCAATGGTTGTTGAATGACATTCGCGCCTTATGGCCAAAATTAATAGCTTCAATCCAATGATCTTGCACTTTACACTTAAAAGCATAGCAATTTTCAAAGTATGCCTCGCATTAGAATGGAAGGCACAACGCATTAGGATCAAAGTTCCCGGTAATCTATTAGGATCAATCCTCGTGAGTACTAAGTTCCACCATTTTCAATTGTCAGAGATAGCAAAGATGTCGCAAGTGACATGGGCAATGGGTCAAACTTTCTCGCACTCTTGGTCGATAATTGTTCATTGAAGTATAAGCTTGTCATGTGTGTTGTTTTAGAGGGATGGTTACAAATGCAACCCGATAATCTGATTCACGATATTTCTTTCCTTTCTCGCATACAAAGCACTCGATTCACCTTCCTTCTTTTTGTACCCACCAAAAGCTTTCTTGGCACCATTGGCTCGGTCTCTATCAACACGTTGTCTTGAATTTTACCAGCTTTAATTCCAACTTCAATACGTCACTAAACATCACCATGTCAAGGATCCGCATATACTGCAGTTTTGTATAGTATTGCCCTCGAGAGTACCGCAAACAAATCCACCATTTCGCTCCAACATAGGAGGTGGACTCATGGCCATCTCGCGCCACCTATGTATTCTTGAATGATTCATTATTAGCTCGAGATAAGTTTCAGAATCGGGTTCTAGTTGAGCCATGTCTCGTTATAACGATATTGTAATACAAAAGCTGGACCAAGTCTCTCCAAGTTTGAATGGGAACTCTCGAGACTCATGTACCAATCCAGGACCACCAACCAAGCTATCCCCGGAAGAAGTGCATCAGAGCTTCTCATCTTTAGAATACGCATCTTCCTAGTAAGACCTTATGTGAGTTTTGGGACAACTATTCCTTGTATTTAGTCACCTGCACCTTGAATTTAGGAGGGATCTTCACCGCACGAGTCCCGCATCGCTTATATCAAAACCCACAACCCTGATTTCAAAAGCGCAGATACGCTCCTCGAGCATACGCAGTCACGACTTGGCTTTGTTCATCAAGATTAGAATACCAATCTTCCATATAATCTTCCTCTCGTTGAGGGATAGGAATCGTAGCACTCTACGAACTTGTGGTCGATCACAACTTGTTCAATTTTGTTGATTCATCACGGTGGAGGTACCACTCTATTGCCATTCTCAACATGAGCATTCCGTTCATCATATGATTCGTCAAACCCCGAGTAGACCACCGTCCCTCCATTCAGTCCATTGTTCGATTCACAACCCCATTTTCAACTTGATTATCGACCGGGCCGTTGTTGATGGGAGCATTGACTACACTGGGCCCTTTCGCTGGCTTCAAGAGCATTTCAAAACTATAGCCTCAACTCACTTGTTGAATGTACCATGTTCAATGACCCTCGAGCAATTGGTTGACTCTAGTATCCATCCTAGTGTTCGATCCACCATATCACCTTGTATCTCGCCTCCATTTGTCTCCTTGAATTCCTCTAGTATTGACCGTAAGAAGTCAGAAGCAATCAAAAATACCAAAGTGTAGATAAGAAAAACCGATGAACCAATTGTTATGCATAATGTATGTATATGCATGGTTAATGTATGATGCATGAAATGATCACTTCTGTGACATTCTCGCAATTTGTTATCAAACATCAAATAATTATAGGATAGGACAACAATAATTATCGAGACCAAACACACAATCAAATTTGAGAATTAACCAAATGCATAGATGAAAAAAAAAGTCATACAAGGATCCGTGATCGAGAGTATTAATACAAACACAATAGTGAGCTAACCCCATCCAACAAGTCTCGAGGTGATTCGTCGAATCGATAACATCAAATAACACTGCAACTACTTATTTAGGAGCGCAAGGCTTCGAGTATATGGATCTCGCTACCGCCTTAGCTACATGAATGTCTCGACCCTCAACATGGTGTATGCTGTATATTCTCCATCTCTAGCATATTGCCACTTAGCCTTCAACTCTTCAACCCTTCGTAAAGGGTAGTCATCTCCTGCCGACTTTGGGCTTCAACTTCAAGTTCTTTCTTCGCCATGGGACTCTTTAGATCGGATTCTTCCTTGGAGTTGTCTTTAAGACCCGATTTCTTCACCATGCTTGGCTTTCAATTTCTCATTAGCTATTTGCATATTCTTCAACTTCCCTTGTACCTTGTCAAACTCTTTGGTCATCCGATCAAAAGAAGAGGAACTACCACTTTGGCTCTCTTGGTTTCTTCAAGTAAGCCATAAGCCTTCAAAACTTGGTCTTTCCGCCGATCTCAACAGAGCAACCTCTTTTATCTTGAAGAGAAAATGCTAGGTCCATGGCTCGAGCTTGTAATTGTTCTTTCAAAGTTGAATTCTCCGACGAGCCGCTTGTAAACCCCAATACGCACGAAACCTCGAGGGAGATTACGATGAAGAATAGGAAGTAGCAAAATCAGTACTGACTTTCAACCAAGGAACCAGTTGAGAATACAAAGGCGCTTCCTTTGTATGGAAGCCAATCTGGAGACCCGATATTTTAACCAACTGTAAGAATCAAATGCATAACTTTTTGGCCAAAGAAAACTGTGCCCTTTTGTGAATCAACTCCATGCAAAAGAATCGATTTAGCAAAACGGGTTCTCATCATTTGCAAAGAAGATACTTTCCGTCAACCGAATAACAGGGGTACTTTGTCAAAGGATATCCTAATTGACGCGGCACAATATAGGATTATAATCGATGCAACCTTTAGTTCCCATCAATGGTACATTTGGAAATTCTCCACAACTAGTAATGATCTCGAACCGCTGACATGGTATTCCAAACTATATCATATGAGGCGAAAGGATGATTCGCTAGACCACTTCATGGTTTTAGCATAATCAACAATGCTCCTCTCTTTGGCAAATGTGTGTTGAACCAACGATAAAGCAAAGGCATGCAACCCATAACACGCCCCTTTTGACCATGGCGAGAGTGAATGGCATAATATGTATCAGCCAAGATGGTAGGGACCGGATTGTCATTCATGAAAATGTAAATCGCAAAGAATATCCACAAACTTTTCAAAAGAGGGAAAAATCACCATACCATATATCATGACGGCTAAGATAGTATTGAAGCTTTTCCAACTACCAACCTTGGCAAATTCATCAGCTTTGACTAAAAGGAAACCCAACTGAAGTCCATAAGTGCCATCTTTCGAACCCAATTGTCCCTTACTTCACTAACACGCAAACCAAGGGTTTTAGCAATGGCTTCAAAATCAAGAGTATCCATTCTTTGACAAAAGGTACACTACTTGTGATACTAATACCCAAGAGGAAAGAGTACTCCTCAAGAGTAGGTGCTAACGACAATCTTGAAAGGTAAAACACCGAGCTCACTATCATAAACCGAGTAGATTGCATGGCATAGAACCCATAATCCTCCATTAGTAATCGGTAATATGTTCCCATGATCTTTCTCGAACTCTCTTCAATCGATCTTTCACAAGAATACCTCTCGCTCTTACTTCGAGAGATGTCGAATGCACAAAAGAGTATGAGGAAGTCTCCGGGGCCCTGTTGGTTTGATTGTTGGTATCCATCCCGATGTTGATAGTAAACCACAAGAAGTCCCGAAATGATATGCATGCGGGTTAGATAAAATAACATTCTTTTCCGACATTCTTTTAAAAATAAACATGCTATGATGCAAGTACATTATGCATTGATCATGGGTTTACTACTTCCATGAACACCGATCAAATCCAGCAGTCGCTTTTCGCCCGATCAAGAAAACCAAAATCTGGACAGAGTAACGGCTAGAAAATGCCACCGAATGATATCATAGTCACCAATAGAAAACATCGATCATCGATAGAAAATACCAAGTCACCAATGTAACATAGTCACCAACGGAACATAGTCACCAACGTAACATAGTCACCATCCGCACTGCTATAATCATGATCCCGCCCGCCCACAGTGAAACTAAGGCTGGGTAAGGTCAAGGTAACCCTGATCTAGTTCGCCAGAGAAACTACCATCATAACACCTACGGAAGATGATAGCCCCCGATTAAACCTCCTCCGCTATGGACGACATGCCGCATACAAGATCTACATCCGATCCGACATGTTCCACTCTATTCCTATGTGTTCCTATGTGTCTCTTGGCCGGGTATGAGGCCTTTACCTCTTGTAACTCCCACCCAAATCGTAAAAAGATCACAGTAAAGCCCAACCAAGATATGGCAAAGAATATGCCACATAGAATGCAATGCAAGCATACAAAGGATGGTGCGATAAAGCGTATAAATAGATAAACAAATGAATAAACACCCAAGACATGAAAATAAAAGCTAGGATCGACTCGATCGACCAGACAGTCTCCCGATCCTCTGAAGTCGCCAACTAAACAACCTACCGAACATCATCCGATAACTATATCAATGAAGTCGCCATCGAACGCTTTTATCTCGCAAAAGGAGAAAGTGAACGATCGCGAAAACCTGTGTGGATAAGGCACGGTCTTGCCTGACCGAGATAGGGTAAGGGAATCTATTACGAAGGAAGGTATTAGCACCCCACACGTCCGTAGTACTCCACGGTATCCACTTCTACCGCTCCAACGGGTGTGTTTAAATCCATTTATCGCTTAATTGCCATAACCGTATGCTAAAAGAGAATGTGAAAGAAAGTAAAATAAAGAAAACACGGGAAAAGAAGGAAGTATTTATAAAGTTTGCTCGATCGAGCCCCGCGGACAAGATGCCTCATATTCCGCTGCAATGGAAAGTCAGCTACCGTAGTTCGCTCACATGTTTTGATGGGTTATGTGTTTTAATTATGAAAAATAATTTAAAAACAAAAGGAAACCCGTAGGCAAAAAGTTTGCATTTGGTTGGTTGTTTTTACCTTGAAAAAGGAGTTTTGAACCATTATTAAGTGTTTTGATATGCAAAGGAAAAGAAAACAACTTTTTAGTTTTATTAAATGCATGAATGCAAAAGAAACTGGAAAACAAATAAGGGAAACTATCTAATGATATCCCTAATGTCATCATGCATGGATTACATCCTAAGGTCTAACCTAATCACTACCTAAGATAGAGTCGGTAGAATCCTAAAGGAACATGCAAAGGTTTACCACCTAGATCTATGTCTATCTCGAATCACCTTAGAATGGAGTCAAGATGACAAACAGAGGAAAATGTTTACAACCCAAGTCTATGTCCATCTCGAATCACTAACTAAAGTAGAGTCGAAGACGCACAAAAGGGACGAGCAAAGTGCTTTGACAGCACACAAACAATGCAATGCGAAACAAATGGCACACAAGCGCAGAAAAGGAGGAAGTCCCATAGCCCTCGACAGAACGAGCATACCGTGAGTCAACCAGTGATTTACATCCAATTCCCCTGCTGAAGAGCAATGATGCGAGTTCCGCAATAAATGCGAACCCCGTGAAAGCGCGGAGAGTCGTAATAGGAACCTTGCCACTTTATTATTGACTCGATAAAGGAAGCAACACGATTCGCGTGGCCGAAATGACACGGACTAGAACTGCGGCGGGGTTCGTCGACCCTACCTTCTCGCTTGCCCATATATCAATGACTACGATGAAATATAAAAATGACTTTGCTAGTGGTACCACGCCTAAGCGCCCTAATCCACTCTGACCTATGCAAGCACAAATGTAAACACTCATCGAGAATTACCTCCCTATGCGATGGAGGATTTAAAACAAACCAAACACAATTAGCAAACCGTAATTGCCCAAAACGGGTCTTTTAACAAACCGTAGGGGTTCCCCGAACATGTCTAACCACGGAAGCCCCCTTCACATTTCTATTCCTACTTCTCATGGCAAAAGAAAGTAAAGCCCTACTTCTCATGATATCTAGGAAAGCCAAGAGAATGCAATAAATAAATAAATAATTCGACCTGATATTTAAATCAAGAGCAACGCAAGCTATAGAAATATCCTAATACTTCAAGCACGACCGCACGCAACAAGAAAATCGTGAGAAGTGAGACACAAAAGCAGGATGTGTGTCATACACATCCGCAAACACACCCGTACAAGATCATAATCCGCATAATATGCAAAGTTGACGTAAGATGCACGGCCAAGAAATGTGTCTATACACACCGACGATATCCAATAAACCCGCGAAAATATCCGATAATACGCATAAAAGGGGGCACACACAAGTGTACGAGCAATGTGGATTCTATACATCCGAAATCAATCGATAACCTTTAAAAGATGGTAAAACCAATGACAGATATTGTAATACAACACATGTGTGCAACATCAGATCAATGGATTTTATAAATCTCAATCATGGTATAACGCCCGCGACTGTGACACGTAAATGTATGTCAAACATAGCAATGCGGCTTTTAAATAAAGCATGAAACGCAAAAATGATTATTTACAAAGAAATCGAATATCAAAATAAATTTAAAACTTACTTTACAACACTAAGATAACATACACTTCCAATTATAATTAGACGGTATAAAGTATGTTAGAGTTTCTAAAAAGAAATGGCATTATACTTCCTAAATCAACTATAGAAGGAAAACATCTAAAGTATTATTAAAATGAATTAAAATTAATTGCAAAAAATATTAAAAATAATGTCAAAAAGATTCTAATATCCTAAAATGCCAGAATATATTTCCTATGTATTTTTTACATGTCGAAATAATCGAAATCGAAATCAAAATTGAACTATGTCAAAAATTATGGTACATGAAAGCAGGGGGGTGTATTGAAGAATTTCTGATTGAACTAATTTATGTTAAATTTCCACGCTGGGCTCAAAACAGGGGGGTATGAAATAGCAGAAACTTACAGAGCCCGGTCCAGTTAATCTAAGGTCCATTTCTGCGTTTTTTTTTTAATTGTCCAATTTCAATTTGGTAAAAAAAAAATTTATATTATTTATTCAGATTTTCTATTTAAATAATACATGTCACGTTTATTATTTTTATTTCATGTAATATATATCAACTGGTCCATATCACTTATGTAAATTATCAGAATTTTATTTTTTGGCAATAAAAGAGTGACACGGCGGATCTAAACGGTTAACATAAACAAAAGGCATGCACCAACGGTAGATGGCCACGCATAGGGCTGGGGTGAAGGACTCGCCGGTACCGGATTCCGATCACCATCTCCGGCACAATCCTGATCGGAAACACTTTTTGCACGGAAACTTCATCATTTCACTCGTCCTGTTGCTTACACTTCCGATCTGAGGTTCAAACTTATTTATTTTAACAGCTTCCTATGGCAACTACACTGCAAGATTTTGTGATCTGAAAACATGTCTATGTCGTACATCAACACTCAATCTATCCCGAATCCAAATCACTTTCAGATTATTCCAGACGCGTGATGCAAAAGATGCAAACCAATACGACAAAACTATCACGATGAAGCGAATTCGAACGACTTTACCGGTTTGAAGATTGCACGAACAAGGCTTTCTTCGGAAAACTTCACGAAATACCTCGAGACGATGAACATGACGAAATTTTCAGCCTCCATGCGTTCCATTGAAACTGTCTTCCTGAGTTTATCACGAGTGGATCCGGTGTGAAGCGGTCAGGGAGAAGAAGGAGAGTTCGCCGGCATCGTAACCGTTTATTCGTGGAAGTCGTTACGGTTAATGGATGAAAAGGAGCTGCGTGATTCTGTTATGGATTCTTGTTCATGGTGGAGATGGAAGAAGTTACGGTTGAGAGAGAAAGCAGAATATGGTGATGATTGAGGATTGGTGGTGGTTTTCTGTTACGGTGAGCGTTGCAAGAGAGTGCCGTGGAAGATCTGTAACTGCTTTTTCTATTAGTTTTTATTCTTGGTTCGAGAGAGAAGGTGGTTATCACAGAAAAAGAAGATGAGAATGTGTTATGGCGTGCGAAAGAAAGAAGAAGAGGACAGTGGTGAAAGTTAGCAGGAAGCGTGAGAAAATGGTTGTTGATGCCGTAACTGATTTTTTTGGTTTGTTAGAATGGAAATTGAAGGAAATGAAAGTGAGGGAGTGAGAAAGAAATCAGTGGGAGAATGGAAGAAGGAGTGATTGGGAAGAGTTTGTTGTGGTTGAAAAAAAAAAAGAAGAAAAAAGTTGCTGTTGTTAAAAAAAATGATGGTGATAAGAAATTCTATTGGTTTTTGTTCTCAAGAATCAAAAAATGAAATGATATATGGTTATAAAAAATGTAAAAATTCTGTTACTGTCAAAATGTGGATGGATTTTGTTA